>SSNQ01000134.1:787365-804865 GCA_006942095.1 Nothobranchius kuhntae | reverse complement strand
TTGGCCTAGATGGGCCACAGGTGAAGTAAATATAACAGAAAGACGCGATCTGGCTGACACTGAGAGAGAGGATGATGTGTAGGTGAAGGAGATGAAGTTTTAGAGGAGAGAGAGGAGAACGTTTCAGTTAATGATGGGGAGAACAAAGCTGAGAGATGAAACTCGCCCTTGGGTCTGCTCATCCTAAGCAATCAGAACCACTAATAAAAAGTGTACATCATGCAATAATCATCTTGATTGCACCTTTTCCGTTGCAATTAAATGTGTTTGCCTATCATCAGATGAGGCTACGTGGACAGCAGCACTGAGAGCACGCTAGTTTTATTTCTTTGTTCCATTCGGTCCTCCCTAAGGAATTCTCATCTTGGGTGTGAGCATTATTCTCCACGGTGACCCAGCCTTGCACAAATCTAATTTCATCTGCATGCATGTAAGTAACTGACGTGAGAGATGTTCTGATCACCTGCTTCCAGAACTTTCTGGGAACAATCCCGTTTTACTTCCTCAAATCCTGGTTCAGTAGAAAATGGACCTCCGGCTCATTTTTACAGGAATTTTTAAAGAGTTTTCTACAGAATGATCAACAATCAGACGGTTTCTAAATAAAGCGCCGGGCCCAAAAACAAGTCTCCACCTGGATTTACCTGAGCAGACAGGTAGGAGCCTCCTATTGGATAATGACCGCATGGGCGATCATCTTTCAGCTGCAACTAGTTATTTAACCCAACTGGTGCAACGAGCTGCTTCTCATTTCTTAAACAACCAGGTGGAAAGACACATCTGGTAGAGAAGATGTTAGACTGTGTGAGAAGGGTCAGATCATCGGCGTCAAGCAGAGAAAACATCTAAGGAGACGCAGAAACGACTAAAACTGGGTTCAGAACTGTCCAACTGGTCTGATGAGTCCAGATGGACCCTGGTCCAGAGTGATGGTGCGTCAGGGTAAGAAGAGAGGCAGATGACGTGATGCACCCATCATGCCTAGCGCCTACTGCACAAGCCTGTGGGGGCAGTGCTATGATCTGATGATGAAATGTTTATTATTCAAATATTCAGATTTTTTTTATCTTTGACTCAAATCCATAATTTCTGCATTTAGTTTTCTTGTTTTTTACTCTTTAATCTTTTACTCTTCTGTTTTGATCTTATAATTAATGAATTTGCTGCTCTGGGACCAAAATGTCTGCACTGAGAAACAATGAAGGCATTTTCTATTCTACTCTATTCTATTCTGGCCCGGCCAGCCCCACGCTTCCATAGGAAGTCCTCTGTAGATGAAACGGGATGAGTCTGGCAGGCCAGGCCAATTATTTTCTATATTTGAACAAAAACTGCATTGGTACTTTTAAAAACGTCCAAGAGTTTCTAGATTTGTATTTCTTAAGTTGTTTTCCTCTAAACTGAGTACAAGATTATTTATTTATTTGTTTGTTTATTCTTACAATTTGCTTGTTAATGTCTTAATAGGGTAAACGTTAATCCGGTGGTTTGCTTCAGTCTTTGTTTAAACTCAAAAACAGAAATTATTCTTTTATTTTCCCTCATGTCAGAAGACATAAACACGTTCAAACACGTGCGTGTAATGAGCATCATGAGGTTTAGCGGAGGATCTGCGTTGATTCTCGCTGCTCAACAATCTGTAGTCGTTGTTGGATTCTCCGTGCACATTCAGTGGGCGACGCATCTGGATTGCAGTCAGGCCGATCAAGCCCACACGCTCCGACAGGGGCAGCGTTAGGCCCGGCTACTTGGGCTGAAGCCCCGGATGTTTTATGAAAAGCCCCGGATCTAAATCGTGGAAGTAACATGCAGTACCAAAGTCCAACAGAGAGGGAGCAGCTGGCAGTAGTTTGTATACAGCCTGCCTGAGCCTCCACCACTGAAGAAGCCCTTCAGCAGCCGGCTTCTTCTACACTCTCTGCCTGAAACTCATGAGTGAAGATGGACATGAGGACGTTTTTTAGACCAAAAGTACAACGACAGAACCCCAGCTCTGATGAGACTGGTGCTGACTCAGGTTTGTGAGTCTTATTTGAAAACATTTGTTGTGCTGCTGGTTTGCCTAAAGTTAGCTTACTATCAGGTAAAGTTGTTGGAGAAAGAAAGGGAATATTTACTATCATCTCACACTAAACACTAACAGGAACAATACTCTGCCCTGAAAATGCTTAATATGTAGCTTCAGATTAAAAATTATGTGGTACAAGACATGTATATATATGATGTTGACTAGTGCGTGTGCGTGCGTGTGTTAAGCCCCGGATTTCTTCAGTCCTAAATCCGCCCCTGCGCTCTGAGTCGATGAAGCTACGCTGTTGTACGCTGTGCCGGATGAAGTGCAGCATTGTCCCGGGCTTCCCGGGAAAAGATGCTGCCGTGATGTTTTTAACTGGTTCATACATGCATCCTCCAGCAGACATGGAAGTGCTCCTGCATCGCCCCAGCCTGCGTCTTTATCGTTCCCTGTGGGGCGACCTCGTGTCCACAGATCTGAGTTCATTTGTGGCTTCTTACTTGTGTAATGAAGTGTCAGGTTTCCGTTTGAGGCAGAGCGGGAAGGTGCTGCGTGACGTGGCGTTGGTTTGTAAAGCGCTCGGTGATCCGTGCGCCTGCACCGATCAGGTTCTAGTGTTGCCTGAGGGCTCAGGGCTTTCACACATCCCAACATCTCAACCTTTTGTCTTTTCACACTAAACCTCCTGATTCCTCCGTGTCTCCACGGTTTCATTCATGTTTGCTGAAACACAAACTGAACTGACTTGTGGTTTTTACAGGGAAATGGTGAGTGTTTAGTCTTTGGTTGTTGTAAAAGAGCAACGCTGTGGAGGTTTGAGGACACTTGTTAATCTGCTCCTCTCCATAAGGCTTATGTACATATTCCATCACATGGACTTTCTTTAACATGTGATATTTCAGGTGTATGGTTGTGCTGCATGCAGGAAATTAATAAATAATTTAAAATTCAGATGAAATCATTCAAAAAGAAACATTAACATTATAAAATAACCGGGTTAATAGCACAGGAAGCTCTGAGGATGTTTGCAGTCGGCAAACGAGACGGTCAGCAAGGTAAAGAGAAACCTTTCCTGTGTTTTAAAAAGAACCAGAAATGGAATTAGAAACTAGACGCAGTACGATCGCACCGAAGATGTTTCTTCTTTCTTTAAAGTGGTGGAAACGTCCCTTCCCAGTGGTGCAGCGGACTCTTCCGAGTGCGGGGCCTGCAGCGGGCCGAGTGCGGGGCCTGCAGCGGGCCGAGTGCGGGTCCAACATCCCGACACAAGATTTCACCAGCAGAAAATCCCCATTGGGCTCATTAGCTCCTCTAGTGTTTGGATCTGGAATTGCATCCACCTATAACCTGATTGTCAAAAGACAGATGAGTGACAGAGAAGGGCACTTCAGGAGGCCAATCGGATTTCAGCAATGCCCCTGTGACCCCGCCCCTAGAACTGCCAATGCTCCAGCTTCGACCCTTGTTGGATAAAGGCTTCAGCTCTAGCTCACGTTAACGATGATTCACTTTGAGGCTGTTTTCAACACGAGCGATCACACGGTGGTGCAGTCGGTGACCCTGAGGGCCAGGTTCGAATCCCGTGTGGAGTTGGCGTGTTCCCCACATGCAGGTGTATTTTCTCCAGGCGCTCCGGTTTCCTCTCACAGACCAAAAACAAAAAAACAAATTCAGTTTTACGTTGCTTTGGATAATATGGTAAAAGGCCTGTCTTTGACATAGCGCCTTCTAGAGTCCTGGAGCCCCCCAAGGCACTTTACAACACAACCAGCCATTCACCCATTCACACCCTGGTGGTGATGGGCTGCATTGTAACTACAGCTGCTCTGGGGCGCACTGACAGAGGCTAGTGTGCCGTACACAGGCGCCACCGGTCCCTCCGACCACCACCAGCAGGCGAGGGGGTTAAGTGTCTTGCCCAAGGACACAACGGCAGAGGACTGAATCTGCAACCTTCCGATTACGGGGCGAGCATTTAACTCCTGTAACTGCGTCGCTGCAGACGAATCACCAGAGTGCATAAACATAAACATTCTCCTGTTTGTGTTTCGTTTTATTTGCCTTTTCCATCTTTTAGCTTCAGACGAACAGTTCTACAAACGAATCCCAACACAAACACCAGACGGGCTAAAGCGGGACTTCAGACCGCGTGGGGCTTCCTGGTCGTTTTCACCAAACTCATGCAAATAAACTTCAAACACAAACGAATTCAAACGTTTACAAACTCAGGAGGGAAACTTGGCTCTGATTGTTGGGTTAGGGTTAGCGACCCAAACTTTGACCAGTAGCTTTACTTTTACTCTAGGAATTACTCTGATTACAAACGGGACTCCAACTTAAATCTGATTATTTTTCTCTTTCCATCTCGTCGCAGACTCCCGAGAATGAGCCAGCAACAAGACAAAGACGTGGACCAAAGACGCCGCTGCTCAGAGGACAATCCTAAAACCCGGAACCGCTCTCAGCACCAGCCCAGAACTCTCAGCCACGAGCCAGACATTTCACGTTTACCTCAACCCACCACACCAGAAGACTCCCCACTAACCACGGAGACGTCCCACGCAGACTCTGCTGCAGACCGTCCCCAGTCCTGCCACAGCTTGTGTCCCCAGCTGCCCCTCCTGTCACAGGGGAGAGCGGGAGGAAGGCTGGGAGTGTCCTTCTGCTTCTCACGCAGAGGGCCCAGGCTGGAGCCTTCTGCCTCCGTCTTCTCTGACCTCGAGGAGGAGGAGAGGGAGAAGAGGGAACGGATGAGAGAGCGGGTACGGACAATGATGAGGGACATTGACGGGGAGATTGGGGAAAAGTCCAGCTCTGACTGTCTTTTACTGAAGGGCGTGCTGCCTGTCTCAGGAGGAGGAGAGGAGCCGACGGGAAAAATAAACATCATTCCTGAATATTTTCCTAATTCCACATCAGTCCCTGATCATCAGAGTCAAAACTTACAGCCGTCGCAGATGCAGGAGACACTGGACAACACACCAGAGGACAGAGGGACGGATGGACAGAGGAAGTGTTTTCCTGTGCTTGGGAGAGACGGCTCGGCCCGACTGAGTTGGCCCGTCAGTCTGCTGAAGTTCACAACCTCCGAGCCGCGTATCTCCTTCAGCTGCAACCCGCTGCGTGTGGACATCCAGTCGCCAGAGAGACTCACCGAGGATCTGCGGGACTCACGACCAAATCCTCCTAGCTCACTCTCGGGTGCACCAGCTGTTCTTCCGCCAGACGCTCCTTCCTGCTCACAAAGACAAGCGAGACGCGAGCTGAGAACACGCAGACGGAGGAGACACGATGAGATTTTAAAGCGGGAGCAACACATCAGCAAGGAGACAGAAGCACATCTGCTCCTCAGGAACAAAAGCCCTCCATCATCTGAAACAAGACCACGACAAGGAGGATGCACACTAACAGAGGCCAACGGCGAGAGGGCAGCTCCCCATCCGTCCCAGTCCGCTCTGAGTGACGGCTCTGACACAAACTCCCACAATCCTCTGGGAGGTAGATTAGAGGGTGCAGGAGGGATCGGGAAGAGAGCCATCACAACCCTGAGCTGTGAATCAGAGCCTGGCACGCAGGGGACGTGCATCAGCCCGTCCAGGTGTGAATGTGGGGGTGAGGCGACGTGTGCCAGAGCGCCACCACATGTGGGCGTCCCAAAAGTGGCACGCAAAAACAGGAGCACCAACTCAAAGAAGCAGGTGAAGAAGAAGAGAGCGAGGAAGGAAAGGGCCTCAAACAAGCGCCAATCAGCAAAGTGCAAAGTAAGGAGTGTTGTCTCAACCGTGTGCAGAGGAGACGCCAAAGGGAAATGGGGGGAGGAAAGGAGGAGAGGAGCAACATGGGTGCCTGGAGCAGGCAGAGACTGTCTCCTGGGGAGATGTGAGGCGGAGCCGGTGTCTGTCTCTGTCAGGAGGAGGAGGCCTCACAGGAGGCGCACCACTGAGTTCCAGTCACAGCCGGAACGCTCCGGCATCGACTCCCGGCTCAGCAGACACACGGCAGACAGAGATACAGGAGGGGGGAGGCAGCGAGACGGAGACGCAGAGACGTTTCCCTGGCGGTCTCACGTCTCCGCTCGCTCCTTCTCACCAGGATGTAGCTCAAAGCTGTGGAGGGAAAGGGGTCACCATAGCAACCCCAGGAGTTTCATTGACTGCTGTTACCCTGACAACAGCTGTGGTAGCGGCCCAGCAAAAAAGAGAAAATTCCTCCACAGGGACAGGAAATTCATTCATGGTGAGGAGAACGGGGAAGTCTGGGAGAGGAGTGGGAGGAGAAGGGCAGGACGCGGCAGAGACAGAAGCCTGGCTTTAGACCCAGCACAGTGGGAGTGGCTGAGAGAGGGAGGTGATGAGGAGAGCAGGTCAAGAGCAGGACGGGGGAGCAGAGCAGCAGAGTGGGATCATGTGGGAAGGTTTAGCCTCAGTCCCGGCAGCTGGGGCAAGAGGCTTGGGCGTCTGAGCGTGGACGAGGTGGACTGGGACAGGAGCAGCGTGGACAGATGGACGTGGGGCAGCAGTGACAGCTGGGAGGATCGGGGAACACACAGGTCAGGTGCTGACATCAGAGACAGCCCAGGCAGCGCGTGGAGATGTGCCAGCTCCAGATGCTCAAGTTCAAGACACGTCTCGAGCCCTGAGTGGTGGACGAGCCGGCGCCAGAGCATGCTGGGAGCACATGACAGTGGATGCTTCAGCCCGCGCTCATGCAGCCCCTGCAGCACCAGCATGTCCGAGCTGAGCTGTGAGTGGAGCTCAGGAGTCTCCGTGGACAGGCTGGTCGTCAGCTCCTGCAGAGCACCCTCAACAGCTAGCCAAGACTCAGCAGAAACAGGAAAGCCCGGCAGCGCCGTGCCCACAGCCTCCGCCCATTCCCACCATTTACTCTCTCCCTCTTCTCCCCGAAGATCAGAACTAAAAGTCTCAAGGCTCAACATTAGCCATTGTGACAGAAACGCATCACCGCTAAAGGAGTCAAGTTCACAGCTGGACCGTGTCCACGAACCTTCTGTTTGTGTCCCAACAAACCGCTCCGACTCGTCTCCGCCACAGAAACCAGCCAGGATGCTGCTGCTACCTCTCATAGGAAAACGTCCTGCCATCCAGAGGAAGGCCAGGAGAGACCAGGGGCGGCAGGAGAAGAGAGGGGGTGAAGCTAAGAGCCCCGGAGATAATCCTGGCACAACCACTGACAGTCAGAAATGTCTCCGGAACGTTGCGGAGTCAAATCCCAGCAGGTCCCCGAATCTGTGCCGGACCCAGATTGGGACTGATGACAAACGGGCAGGTGGCGGGACCGCTGCACCCATCAGCTTTTCAGCTGAGGAAATGGACAAATACCGAGTCCTGCAGGAGCAGGCGAGGGAGCACATGCAGAAAGTCCTGGAGAGTGCAAACACACACACGAGCTACACACACAGCCCACACACACACCCTTCAGAGGAGCCGTACACACCTCACACTCCGCTAATGCACCCTGACCTGATGCAGAGACACGTCCAGCACACGTTCCACGTCAGCGTCCCGCTGCAGCATGCCTCCCCCCAGGACAGCTTCACAGTGCCCATGGGAGTCCCCAGCCTCCCCCCTCTCCCTCCATCTGCCCCGCTGTCAAATCTTCACCCCATCATTTTACAACAAGCAGCTTTCTCCATCACCCCTCCATCCAGCTCATCTCCCACTCCTGCTCTCCACCCTCCCTCCCTTCCTCATCCTCTTCACCTCACCCCACTCTCCATCTCCTCACTCTTCCCCTCCATCCTCCTCTCCCATCACTCCATCCCTCTCCTCCCCCAGTCCCTGCATCCGTCCCTCCTCCCCCTGCAGCCTGTGGCCTCCCAGCCTTTCATGGAGCGGCCGTGGCCTGTGAGGTTCCAGCAGAAGGCCGTATGATCCTCACAGCCCAGAGGTCCTCATCACTGACAGAAAATAGTCTCATTTATTTCCTTCTTGTGAAATTGGGGCCGCGTCGGTGTTCCTGCTGGGATCAGCTCCAACTCTTGTTCACATATGCCTTCCCAGTTGCTCCCACACGTTGATGTCGACTGTTTTCAAAATGCTTCTTGGTTTAGCTTCTGCAGCCGACAGTGAGAAACAGACTTTGATCCTTTTGTTGTCATTCAGGAACAGAATAAAGGGGACAGGTACATCTGCTATCCAAAGACCAGCCGGGACCGGTGTCGCTGCCTCGGAGCCGGGGACAGAGTAGCAGGACAGGCCATAATACTCCCTTCTCTCCATCTCATTCTTCTGTGTCGTGGTAGTTTCCAGTATTTCTGAAACAATTAGCTTCATGAACTATTTTCTACCATTTTCTTAATTTGACACGTATAAAACAAAGTTTTCCTTTGAAGCGTGGTTTGGTGTGTGCCTAACATGGAGTACATGGTTTCAAGTATTCAGCTGTGGGATGATTTGTACATTTATTATTCCCCGTTAAACGAACTTCGGTAATAAATGTTTTTTCACCACATTGTCCGTCTTTATGCATTTGTTTTCATCCAGGCTGGTGTGACACTTTTAGGGCAAACGCGCATCCCCAGTTTTAAATAGGGCGGATAATTGATGATTAATGAGGAAAACTCAGATTTACGGAAATTCAGGAAAACAAAGTTGTAACAATCAGATGAAAAAGTTGAACTAAGACTTTGATAAAGAGGAAGAGAAAATAATCTTCAGTCTTTTTCCTTTAGAGCAGAAACAGAATCAAAACATTCGTTTCAGCAGCTTTACTGATCCAGCTCCCGCGGCGGTCACGTAACGTCACGTGACACGGGAGATAACGTTATATTTTATACGTATTAGTTTCAATATAAATATATAACGAGACTTTTACTGTTTAAATTGTGTTTATGTTTATTAAATTAAAAATATAAGTGACTTTCTACCCGCTAGCCACCGAAGCTGCAGCTACTAAGCTACTAACCAACCATAGATAACTTCTTTGGATCTAAAAAAACATTTTAAATTATTTGACTTACTTTTAAACTTGGGGTCCTGCCGGAGGAGCTGGTGGAGGTGGCCGGGGAGAGGACGGCCTGGAGCTCCCTAGTGGGGATGCTGCCCCCGCGACCCGGACCCGGATAAGCGGAGGAAGACGACGACGACTTTTAAACTTATTTGCCCCGAAGTAGCTGCCGGCTTCTGGTCCGCCATGAAAATGTCGCGGTGTGTTGTGGGTAATTTTTGACCAAGGCTAGGCTACAAGACACCTCCCGTGTGTCCTCGCTCAGCTAGCTAAACGGCTAACAAACGGAGAACACCTGCTCGGTAGAACATGAGCACTGGAGCCGAATGGAACACGTCTTGGCGGCTCCTGATGACTTATCTCCTAGGCAACCAGGGCGGGGCCAAGACATCAAGGCAAGGTTCCTTGGGATTGAGAAACACCCAACATTTTTCTAAATAACGGAGTCAAGTACCTCTATCTGCGCATGTCTCAAGAGAAAAGTGTAAATTGTCCAAAGTTAATTCCAAAAGTTTCAAATGAACACCGTTCCTGACGCCATCTTTGTAGCTCTGGCACTAGGTCCATCCAACAGAGCGTGGCTAGACCGTTTGCTACGGTTGGTTTAGATTTCTTGTCATTCTGTACATGCCACAATTTCACAAGCGCTGTAGCAGCAGCTCTCTCTTACACATGAGGTGGTTCGTTTCTATTTTTCCCTGTTGTGACATCACAAACTGGGACATGTTCAAATGGCCTGTTTTATGTAAATAACTTAAAACCGAACACTGACAGAAAATGGATGGATGATTGTTTTCATGTTTGGAGAGTTTCTAGAGGCAGTAGAGACCCACGCGGCAGCACAAAAATATAAAAAAGGTTAGCTTTGCATGTGTCTCTTTTAAGAGTTAGCTTTTGGATTGAGCATGTCTTTAGGATAAGGGGTGATTACTAAAGCTTTAGTTTTGCCATGATTGGACTCAGCCATCCAGCCTTGTCCATCAGGAGACAAAGCAATATAAAGTTGTGTGTCATCAGCAAAGATGATTACCACCAGGAGCCACTGCAGCAGTTTGTAAACATTCTGAACTTCTAAAAATAATTTGAATGAAAATAATATCTTTGAAATAAAAAAGTACAATTTTGCCTTCAAAAAGCACCAATTTTATGCGTTTCTTGTTATTTCGTCCGAAGCCACTCTTTCGTCCTAATTTCAAGCTGCAGCAGCAGAAAATGCAGCTGAAAAAAGAAATGAACCGTTTTGCATCATTCATAAAACAGATGACTTTCTTTCTTACATTTCTTGCCAAGGGTTATGGATGATGCTGAGTGTTGCTATGCATTCAAGCCTGGTAATAAAGCTTCCTGCCAAATAGCTGATAGCTGCAGCGGCCGGCGCTCGGGGATCTGAACGCAGCCGAGAACAGAACGGCATCCAGATGGCCTTCGGACTCAAACTACCCAGAGTGCTTTTAGAAATTGAATTGATTCATCCTCAGCGATAGCGGTGAACGTGGCCCTGCACATGCAGGGGGCTACAGCAGGAGGTGACATTAGCACAAACAAAAAGACAAGATACCAAATGTAAACGCCCCATCCCGAGGTGCTGGCTGGATTCAGTAATTAGAGCAGAAAACCACCCTCTCCCGGGGACCCTTCAGTGTGTGTGTGTGTGTGTGTGTGAGAAACAGAGAATAACTATCTCTCTCCACAGGACAGGAGATCAAACGGACTGTTTGAAATATAGAGCAGCAGTAATTAGCAGCTGTTACAGCATCAGACCTCTCCATCTTCACCTGCCTGCTGAGTTTGTCTCCATGATGCTGAACTTCCTGGT
The DNA here is from genome assembly GCA_006942095.1 of Nothobranchius kuhntae. Lineage (NCBI taxonomy): Eukaryota > Metazoa > Chordata > Actinopteri > Cyprinodontiformes > Nothobranchiidae > Nothobranchius > Nothobranchius kuhntae. The sequence goes on along the minus strand of SSNQ01000134.1, from coordinate 794,069 downwards.
CCAACCGACAAGAATCACGGTCCAGCATCAACTCCACTAATTCTTTCTACTTATTTCTTTATTTCATTTCAAACAATTAAAATATGAACTAATCAAATACTGAAAAAAAGACACATTTGCCATAAACGAGCAGGAAGAGGTGTGCACACGTCCTTACCGGCGTAGGGGTGCGTGCACACGTCCTTACCTGTGTAGGGGTGCGTGCACACGTCCTTACCTGTGTAGGGGTGCGTGCACACGTCCTTACCTCTGTAGGGGTGCGTGCACACGTCCTTACCTCTGTAGGGGTGCGTGCACATGTCCTTACCTGTGTAGGGGTGCGTGCACATGTCCTTACCTGTGTAGGGGTGCGTGCACACGTCCTTACCTGTGTAGGGGTGCGTGCACACGTCCTTACCGGCGTAGGGGTGCGTGCACATGCATACCTGCACAGCACCTCGGAACAGCTGATTGCAGACGAACACATTAAAACGATCAGAAACACTGAAGAAGATCAAACCATCAGGAGTTAAACCTGCAGCAGATATCCTCACGGCACATGAAGCTCTAAGGTTGTTCAAAGAGCTTCAAAACATCTGAGGCTTGCCTTAAAGGAGCTTTTGAAAAATAAAATAAATAAATATTAAAAGCAAATAAATCCACATCAGGGAAGACCTGCAATCTTCTCTTTACAACAAAACGTCTCATGGTCTCAGACACGAGGAAATTAGTCATCAGGATATCTCTACTTTCTGTCAGTGACTGATTAAACCATTACCTAAGCCCAAGATCTGCCCCCTGGTGTGCTCATGTTTGCTGCTGCGTGCACCCCACCTCCACCTCTACCTCCTTGCTTGGAGACGGAGCTGATTTATGTTGTAGAGGAAGTCGTTTCCTCAATCAATGAGCTGGTGCTCAGTCAAACACATCAGCAGTCACAAAGAGCTCACTGCTCAGGCTGGACCTCTTTATTGGCACTGCGTTGGATTGTTGGACTGGGGGGGGGGGGGGGGGGGGGGGGGGTGGACGAACGACTATAAATGCCATTTTTCAGAAAAAGGGCCCCTTGTGGCGACTGAAGCAATCCATCGACCCCGAGCTACGAGGGATAAACGCAACACTTCATCTCTTACTGTTCCTTTCTTCCTTTTCATGATGGGACTCCCACCTTTTCCTTTGATTCAAGTCAACTTCCCAGCTGTTCTGAGCTGTGCGGAGGAGAAGAACAGAGCCACTTCATTCCCGTCGTGCTGCAAAGGTCTCCCTTCTGCTGTGTTATTTTCATTATGACACGACTAAACAGTCCTTTTCCTCTCACAGCCACAGTCATTAAAAGTTTCCCCGAGTCTTTCCTGACACGCCGCTCGACTCCGGTGTGATCTTGATCTTTATGGCGCTTCTCCAGCATCACCAGAACAACGAAGTTCAAAAGGCGTGAGCTGCTCTGGAGCACAGTCCCATCAGGTGATGAGTCTGGCGACCTGCTCAGGTGTCATTCTGCTCTCACCTCGTTAACTTACTGAAGGTGCGGCTCAAAGCCTAATCTGTCAGGAACCGCTGCTCGCTGCAAACCCTGGAGAGATAATTGCCTGTTTAGAGCTTTTACTTCTAACAGTTGTGTGGCTGCGTGTAATTCAGAGGCACATAAAGCAGCTTCACCCTGCAGAACACCTCATTCCTTTCCTTTCACCTCCTCTTTGCTCGGCTCTGACATTGCTATTTTATAGAAATACCAGCGTGAACCGTGTCCCACAATGGATTTACGGATTAGAGGTAGCAGGCTCGGTGATGTTCTTAAACCTGGCATGGGCGCCCCCCAAGGACACGACACTCGGCACATTGCTTACGCTCATCTGCACAAACACAGACGTGTAATAAGGTAGAGTCTAGGAGGCTGCAACAGAGAGATGTGATGCTCCGCTGTAAGACATTATGGCTAATTCCCTGGTTATGTTATCTCTGAGAGACAGATGTTCCCACCAAAGATTACCGTGCACACACACACACACACACTGGGGAGGATGCAAGAACACATAGAGTGTCTAGACAATAGCAGCAGCAGCAGGACGGTCTAAAATAACCTTATTGACCCAAAAACTTCAGATCAATAATGAAGATGAGTTCTCTGTGAGCCAATTATGAGAAATAATGAGTTTCTGCAGAAGAAACTGAAGAATGGCAACATTCCTCAGAGTTTTCCTAACAGGAGCTGGATTCACAGCAGAGACGAGGACGGTTAGATTCCCAGCTGATGACCACCGTTCCCATCACGCTGTTCATTCTGGTTGAAGGAAGAGAAACTGGGTTCCTTTCAGACGAGTCAAGTTTGCCCTCAGCTGAATTACTTCTGCCTCCTCTCCGGGCCCGTTTGTCTCCATGAAGCTCTCCTGCATCCGAGCAGAGGATCCATGATTCACCAACAGCTTCTCCTGAAAGCTCCAGCCGATTGTTTACAGACCTCGAAGTAAACATGATTGTTTACAGACCTCGAAGTAAACATGATTGTTTACAGACCTCGAAGTAAACATGATTGTTTACAGAGCTCGAAGAAAACATGATTGTTTACAGACCATGAAGTAAACATGATTGTTTACAGACCTCGAAGTAAACATGATAGTTTACAGACCTCGAAGTAAACATGATTGTTTACAGACCTCGAAGTAAACATGATTGTTTACAGACCTCGAAGTAAACATGATTGTTTACAGACCTCGAAGTAAACATGATTGTTTACAGAGCTCGAAGAAAACATGATTGTTTACAGACCATGAAGTAAACATGATTGTTTACAGACCTCGAAGTAAACATGATAGTTTACAGACCTCGAAGTAAACATGATTGTTTACAGACCTCGAAGTAAACATGATTGTTTACAGACCTCGAAGTAAACATGATAGTTTACAGACCTCGAAGTAAACATGATTGTTTACAGACCTCGAAGTAAACATGATAGTTTACAGACCACGAAGTAAACATGAGCGTGACTTCCAGGAGGCGTTTCCCACAAATGAACATGTGAACGTACATTAGAGCTCTTCTCGTCTCTGAACTCCCTCCTCCTGTCTCTGTTGAAACACTTTCAGCTTTAAATCTCCGTATTCTGGTAATTTCCCCCTTAATCCCATCAGAGCAGCTCCCGCTTAACTCGCTAGTTAAGTCAACAAAACACACACACACACACACACACACACATACTCACACATCTTGGAAATAAATGTAAGTGGTGTGATGCAGAAACAACTAGGTGTGTGCGTGCGTGTGTGTGTGTGTGTGTGTGTGTGTGTGTGTGTGTGTGTGTGTGATGATTGGATTTCACTGATTATGGACCCAATGATTTTTTTTATTTAAAAAGCAGCATTTTAAAGCTGTTAATCCAGGATTATTCACCCCTCCCCTCATCTAATTACCATCAGTTATTAAAAACAGAAACAGGCATGGACACACACACACACACACTATGACTTGGTTTCCCTGGAGACTGAGCACATGCTATAGGGTCTCTACATTGACATTGCCTGTAGGTAAAGAGAAAAGGCACATTTAGGGTTACATGTCTGTCAGAAATAACTTCATAAAGTTGGAGACCTTGTTTAACCTTCAGGAGTGTTGTTGCTGAGACTAGAGAGAGCATCCTCCTCTGGTGACTGTTTGTCCTTCAGTTAAAATCTCCCACCTCTCTGTGACTACCCCCCCCCCCCCCCCCCCCCCCCCCCCACCCCCACCCCCACCCACACACACACACACACACACACACACACACACACACACACACACACACACACACACACACACACACACACACACACACACACACACACACACACACACACACACACACACACGCACACGCACACACACACACACACACACATTACAGCCCGTTTTAATTTTCAGAAAAAAAGGCAAATACTTCATGACAGAATGGCTGCAGGTTCCTCCAGCCTTGTGCTGCTGGTACACTGAAGACACGAGTATTTCTGTCTACAAATAACAAAACATCACGTCACATTAGGCTGTGATACACACACACACACACACACACATACACACTCCCGGGTTGTGTTAATCAGATCAGACGATCTGAACCCCTCACATCCGGGTCACTATCTGCAGCAGGATCTCTGATAACGTTCCCGTTTACCGGTTATGGAATTCTTCAAAGAGAGCCGTGCTGAGGCGGATGCTCGTGGTGTGTGGTTGTGTGTGGCAGAACGTAAGTGAATGGTTGTGTGTGGTGGTGCACGTCACATCATGCAAGTTTTCTTCTGTGACAGAAACATGCATCTGGAAGAGCCAAAGTAGCTTCACATGAACCGGGTCAGACCCCATACTTGAGTTTTTTACAGTGCATTTGATTTTAGAGAAGTTCCAGCACTTTTATTTTTGTCAGAAGGTCAATATTTACTCTATTTAACCATTTAGACCACCATACCTCTATCTTCAATGCACAACCTTAACTCATTCACTGCCAATGACGACTTAAGTCGTCATTTGCATTTTTTTGCTGTTTGAGCATCGGAACGAGCCCCCGCGCTGAGACAACAAACATCTCAGCCCTGAAGCCGATCTTCATCCACATACGTCACAGATCACATGATCAGGAAGCAACACATCCATGTGTTTGGAGATCGTTTTGGGCCGTTCCTGTAAAAAAAGTGAGGCGCGGATCACAATTCGACAACGGATTATGAAAGAACGCATAACACTAGAAACACACGGCTTCTTCCTGATGTAAGAAGTGAGTCTCCTCTTTGTTTAGGTTGTTTTGGCATCGACATCATGCTAGCGCGCAACGTTCTGTGACTCTTAAAAAAACAGTAAAAACGGTGAGAAACGCTGGCAGCGAAGGCCGTTAGCGATCAGGAAACGGCTGGCAGTGAATGAGTTAAAAAGACGACTCTCCTGTCTTAGCTTCCCTACATTGGCTACCTGTTAAATTCAGAATAGATTTTAAGATCCTTCTTCTCACATATAAAGCTCTTAATAATCAAGCTCCATCATACATCAGTAATCTGATTGTTCCATACGTTCCTAACCGAGCACTTCGCTCTCAGACTGCAGGTCTACTGGTGGTTCCCAGAATATCTAAAATTAGGATGGGAGGCAGATCTTTTAGTTATCAGGCTCCTCTCCTGTGGAACCAGCTCCCAGCTTTAGTCCGTGAGGCAGACACCTTGTCAACTTTTAAGAATAGGCTTAAAACATTTTTATTTGATAGGGTCTATGGTTAAAATCTGATGTTAGCCTAAATCTGGACTAGTGGGGGAGTAGAGGGAGGTGGAGTGTACAGTCGGTAAAGACTCTGACACTAGTCAGTGACTCGATGCAACCTGCTGGGTTCCTTATATAGGAAACGTGCTACTGATTGGCTTCATGACCTGACCTGTATTGGGATGTTTACTGTGTGAAGGTCCTCGAGTCGACTCTGGTCCTGACTTGATGCTTTATAAATAAACTTGAATTGAATAAAATAAAAACCGGGATCAGCTCCCAAAGCGGTTGGCCGTGGTTTCCAGAATCAAAGTTAAAGCCCTTTTATTTCTCTACAAAGCTTTACGTAACGTTGCTTCTCTCTAAATGACCTCTAACAACCTCTTTATGCTCTCGCCACATCACTAAAGCTGCTTTTATTCCTAATGTCTCTACCGCAGCGCTGCTGCCTTGTGTTTCTGCTGCTTCGTGTCTAACTGAAGGCTCTCAGAACGCTGTGAATGAAATCTAAAAGCACATTAAAGTTTTTAATTTGGGGCAGTAGAACCGCTCAAAGCCACAGCTTCTAATCCTGTTTTAATCCCACATATTTATTGTACTTTATTGATTTTTTTCTTTCTCGCTTCCAAACTGTGGAATAGAAAAAAGTTCGGGTCATTTAGAAAACGATGGGAGAAAAGCAGCGAAGCAGGTGTCCTTTAATCAGAAAGGCAGGAGACAAACTGGGCTGTGAGAAGTCCTCACAATCATTTCTCTGCCCTGAAGCAGCAATCCGCTCAAGGCCGATGGATTTTCCTCCTCAGCTGTGGCACAAACGGTCTGATGAGCATTACAGGTGCTGGAAACAGAAAGATGGCCGTTATTGTTGCATTACCCAAAGCCTTGATGTCCAGAAGGCCGCAGCCCGGCTACGTTTACAATCCAGCTGCTCGTTTCTGACATCTGAGAGGATCCGGGCGGCCGGAGACGTTCGGGTCAAACTCTCTCTCTTACGGTCCCGACTGGATCTGATGATGTAAACGCTGATGCCTCTCACGGAAACGAGGACATGAAACCAGAGCGCAGAGACTTTTAGGGTTGAGGACGACCCGCGGTAATTAACAGGCTTCCTCGCTGTGCACGTGGAGCGGCCTGCGGGTGGAAAGCGTGTGTGGGAGGAGCTTTTGCTGCTGGTGACAGTTAAAGCTCTAAAACTCATAAAGCCACCTGACTGTAGATTTGAATACCACTCTGTTTTCAGCATCCGTTTAATCCTTGATGAGCGAGAGACAGAAAAGCATTGAAACGCAGCCGCGTGAGAGAGAGCACTAGACTAGCGTGATGGATGGTGGTGTGCTCAGTGCTCCATGGGCGTGTCATCGTCCTCTTCCTCATCGCTGCAAGGTTCATAGTCATCGTCCACGGCTGGCTCGCCCTCCTCTGCCTCCATTTCTCCTCCCAGTTCTCCCAGCAGCTGCTCTGCATGCTCCAACATGGGCTGGTCGTCACACCGCAGCTTGTTGTACAGCTGGAAA
>SSNQ01000134.1:768158-781055 GCA_006942095.1 Nothobranchius kuhntae | reverse complement strand
GGTCTCTCAAAAATGACAGACCGTCAGATGTGTAGATCGTAAAACGGTCTAAAATCGTCATATCGCCCAGCCCTAATCAGGGACCACCAGAAAGGTGCCCCCTGTTGTCCTGGTGGGGAATTACACTCCCCAGCTAATGAAGACGCCTGGGGGGGGGGGGGTCTCCATCAACGCGTTTGACTCTGAGCTGATGGAGACGCACAAACCAGGCTTAAAGAGTTAGGAACATGACTCAGTGGAAGGTTCCACGATGAAATCCTCCCAAAACCAAACCTTAAAGTAACACAGAGCAGGTTCCTGCTCCTCCGCCCTACTGGTTGGAAGTGGAATTACAACGGTCATAAACACGCCTGCAGCAGCCTGCTCTAGCTAATGCTAACAATGAGCTAGCTAATACTAAAATAAAAAACAAAAGTTAAAAGATGCACAAATACAATTACTTACAAGTCCAGTAACAACAAAGCCAGGTCACCATCAGTCCAGAATTTAGTAGCGTTCTTTAGCGCCCTCAAACTAGCATAAGCTGCGCCGTTGCTCGCTCTGGTTTTAGCTGTTTGCTTCACCTCCAAAGACATTACTCTCTTACTTGAACTTCCAGACACACACACCAAGAGACATTTAGCCCTCAGACGTCTCCGTCTCCCGGGAGCGTTGCAAAGCAATTCCCCGCCAGAACACCAGAGGGCGTAGCGCTGTTCTGTGGTATCCTGTCACATATCCGGCCCAAGATAGTGCGTTTATGTTGTGTTTATTTGTATTTAAGAGACGTTTTAACACAGACACATGTGTCCCTCATCCTCCTCCACCTCTTCATGCGCTCGCCACCTCTAAAACCACGTTTCCCGTCATTTCCGTCCACGAATAAAACGCTTGCTGCGTATCTTTTCACTCCTCCAGTCACGGGGGAATACAACGTTTATATTTTAGAGTTTTTTCGCGAGGTATTCTTCAAGCTGCTCCGTGTCTGCCGCTAGTTATCCTCTGCTCTCTTTATGTTTTTGAGGGTGCAATGGCGGCGCTGTAGACGACAGCGGCGTCCTGACCAATCTCAAGCTTGCGTTCTCCATCTCGACGGATGGATGTTTAGAAAAGAGAGCTTGACTCCGTCCGTTCTTGCGCGGGCTCCCCAGCAGGCTCGCAAGCATGGGTGCGTCCGTCCCGACGCAGACGTATAAATCAGGCGTAAGTCAACAATCCCTGAGACCAAAGCCAAAGCTCTGGCTGTTGTTGCTTTAACAGCGTCAGCACCACAGAAGACATGACTACGCAGCTCAGGCACATAAAGTCGACCCGTCACAACCCACTGAAGCGACGCTGCTGAGTCGTCCTGAGCTCCATACAGAACTTTTACGTGTTTTGTTAGAATCTGGTTGTTTTGTACGGGGAAGTTGGTCACAGGTGTTTAGCTCCATGGGTGGATGTGGTGATGTATAATTATGGAAGTGGGCTGTGGGAGGAAACGTGACAGACATAGAAGGACACCAGGCAGAAGGGTGCTTCTCTGCTCGTGTGCTGGGACCTTTAATAAGTACCGCAGCGTGTCCTCTCTCTGTTTAGATGTTAGGGTTAGGTACCTCACAGAGTCCAGTGTGAAGAAGACGAAGCTAAAATGCTATTATTACTCCTCTTCTGCAACAACACACTCCATCCTTTTCATTTCTGTGCAGAAACTTTTTTGAAACTCGTAGCGGATAAAAGACAGGCTGATGAGGCGGTGAAAGCCTAATTATTCCATCATTGTTCATCCTCTGCCCCACACCTGCGCTTAACTTCCACTTTCATTTCACCTTTTCTTTCTTTCATTCTCCAACACGTCATTCTCACAGCTTCTCTCTGAACCCTCTCCTCCCGCTCCTCTCTTTTCCAGCTTCCTTGCCTAACACTCTCCACCAGACGACCTTCCTGTCAAGGAGGCGGATTCGTCTTCACCACGGTCGCGCTCACGGGCGCGCGCACACACACACACACACACACACACACACTCCTACAGAGTGTGGCCTCCTCTGAAATCCCCCCATTTCCTCTTCAAACCAAAAGCAGAACTTCTCCTAAAACTTAGCATCAGGCAACATCTACACTTAATCTTCTACATCTCTTCTAAGGGTGCCGATAGCTGAGAGTAGACAATGTGACCGGGACATGGCACAGGACCACAAACTCACACAGACACACACAACGTAACATCCCCGTCCTGCAGCCACATCCTCGTAGAGGAAAGGTATTAAAACGACACGACCTCGCCACAATCCAGGCTCGTGGGACACCTTTTCAGCCGCTTCAGATGGTAAAGCTTTTGACCTCTCTTTGCCCTAGCTGCTGTGCTGTGCTCCCGCACACACACACGCACACACACACGCACGCACGCACACACACACACACTGTCCTCTGTGCATACTCTGCAGATCCTTCCTCGAATCGCACCCTATCTCCAATTCCATTTCACGTCCGGTTTACTATTGATTTTACCCTCGACACTATTCACAAGCTACACCCTGTCTCTTATACACNNNNGTACACACACACACACACACACACACACACACACACACACACACACACACACACACACACACACACACACACACACACTCTCCAGGTGTAATTCGATCCCTTCCTTGGCCCCGTTTCTGTCTCCAACCCTTCGCTCCTCTCCTTCGAGGACTCCACATTCAGCCTAACACCAGAAAAGATAAATAATTAAAAACCTTTCCCTGCTTTCTACACCGTAAGAGTTTGTGCTCACATATGCAGATTTTTTTTAATTATGTGCATCTTCTTAAGGTGCACAAGCGCTATAGCACGCTGTTCCTTGTTGTTTCACGCCACACAAACACTTCCTCACCGAAGCCATGAAGTATGCAGAGAAGTGGACTGGTGTAAGCCGTCGGGCTTTGAGGCCTCGTTTTCACGTTGGAGCCAGTTTTACCTAGCAGAGTGACTCATCGTTAAAAATTAAAACTCACTTCTGCACGGGGAGAAAAAAGACAGAAGTGGGAGTCATCCCGGAGAGAAACTCGACTAAACAACTAACGTGTGTGAGGAGGCTGTTGAATCATGATCAGGGAGGGGCTCCGAACACACTCCGCCTCACCTTTCCAGGGTCTTTGTTCTATACATCACACATCATTCCTTCTCTCAGTTTGTAAGGAAGCTGCCATGCTGTTTACTGGTCACACATGACGACTCTCCCCACCATGCTTTCCTTGACGTTGGATGTGCTACTACTAGTTTACCCGTTTAATTATAGATCCACTAGGATAAATACAATAAAGTTTATCTTTCACCAAATAGAATATTTACTAAGACATCACGGTGTAACCATAGACACATTACTTTGTCGTGTGTGTGTGTGTGTGTGTGTGTGTGTGTGTGTGTGTGTGTGTGTGTGTGTGTGTGTGTGTGTGTGTGTGTGTGTGTGTGTGTGTGTGTGTACGTGTGTGTGGTGTGTGTGTGTGTGTGTGTGTGTGTGTGTGTGTCTGCTCTGTCTTCTCCATCCCCAGTGAGTCGTGGAGGATGGCTGCTTATACTGAGCCAGGATTCTCTGGAGGTTTCTTCCTGTTAAAAGGGAGTTTTCCTCTCCACAGTCGCTGCATGCTTGCTTAGTATGAGGATTGCTGTATAGTCACTGACACTAGTCAGTGACTTGATGCAATTTGCTGGGTTCCTTATATAGGAAACATTATTTCTGATTGGCTTAATGAACTGACCTGAATTGGAATGTTTATTATGTGAAGTGCCTTGAGACGACTCTTGTCGTGATTTGGCGCTTTATGAATAAACTTGAATTGAATTCTCCTACCTTCATTATTTCTGGGCTAAATACCCATTTCCCCTCATTCCTCGTTGCTTTCCTGCCTTTATTCGCCATCTCAATCTAAATGCATGGCATTCTCTCCCTCCTGCTAGCTCCAGCTCCATCTCAGCTGAGCACATGACCAATGGATGCTGGTTAGACAGCTAAGTCAATACGCTGCTGGCCAGGAAGACAAACGTCAATATATTGCCACTAACCTGCCCCTACTCATCTCTACAAGAACATGATGGGCTGGCAGAGGAGTGGGGGAGCCGGGTGAGGAGAGGAAGGTAAGAAAAATATATATGGGAGGTGGGGCCTGCCATTCTTTAGTCTGTGTAGTCTGATTTAAAGGCCTATTGGATTTTAGACTAACATGAATCACTGCACAACGGAGGAATTACTCCCTGACAGAATGACAGGGTGTGTGTGTGTGTGTGTGTGTGTGTGTGTGTGTGTGTGTGTGTGTGTACGTGTGTGTGTACGTGTGTGGGTGTGTGGGTGTGTGTGTGGGGTGTGTGTGGAGGATGAGAGTAAGAATGGGGATAAATTTAAATGCCTTTCGGATTCAGCACAGTAATTTCTGAAGCAACAATGAAGCTTGGTAAAATTCTGCTCATGTTCACATTCCTGCACACTATACCTCTGACAGAAAACTGTTTTAGGAGTCTGACTTATTGTGGCAGGGAGCTGGATGCCACTATCAGGTAATAGTCAGTGAGAGCTCACCAGCGGTAAAATAGCAAACAGGTTATAAACAGTGTAATTACCAGGTAAACACACTTTCCTGCTCGTAAAGTTGAGTTATTAGAAAAACCTTCTGATGTTTTAAGGTTAAACATCTTTTTGTCTAGTGACAATTTACAACACTACAAGGAAACTTACTCAGCACCGTGTTCATGGTGAGTTTAAAGCATCCTGGACAGGCCCCCAACTTATTCTCAGACCAGACTCACTGGGCTGGAAAATATTCCCTTTTTCCAACAACCCTTCTCAGTGCAACTCTAATGGATTTGGTTTAGTTGGACTGCATTTCCATTAGTAATGGAAATTAGTCCCCCATTTTTTGTGTTTTTGTATGACAAACAGATCACCTCACAGAATGATCCACATTGAATGATTGAATGATCAATACAGACTTTAAGGCAGAGAGGAAAATTATCTCTGCCTGACCCAAACAAAGTCCTGTTATCCAATCTGACGCTATAGCAGCCTTGGAGTTGCGTGCAATCAACCCCCACGATGGAAGGAATGCAGACAGATGCTGTGAAAACCCGACCTACCCCCCCGCCTTCAGATTGTGATCTCTGCATAGTGAGGTCATCAAAATGGAGGCACTCAATGTGCTCTGTGCTTTCCCCTGACCTCCCACCCACCTGTGGATACAGTTGGCTGAGCGCCACACGGGCTGCTCCCGCTGAGGAAACCAGGATCCCATCCCCCCCACCCCCCCACCCCACCCCACCGGGTCTCATGTTGTGAACTGTGACGTTCGTGCTTACATGATGAGGTGTTTTTTTGCATAGTAGAGCTACTCCCTACCGGGTGTAACTCTGCTCTGCCTTTTTCCCCCTCCCCCAATTCTCCTCATGTAATCCCCTCTTCATCTATTGAAATGAGCGCCGTTGTGGCTGCTCTCGTGGCCTGCCTGTATCTGTTCTGTCTATGTGTGTGTGTGTGTGTGTGTGTAACCTTGGTCAGGCTGTTCTGTGGAATCAAGTTCCTATGCTCTGGTTCGCTGGAGCACTGGCAATAAAATTCTCTCTGATTCTCACGCTACCTTTGTGTGAACTGTTTACCAGTAAAGGGTTGAAAACATAATACTGGTAAGTGTAGCTAAGGAAAGAAGAGAAAAGGCGAACCGGTGCTAAACAATATACCAGTCGGGTGCTCACTGGACTACCAAGTCTGTTATAAAACATTAGCCACCTAACACACATATCCTGTGTCTGTGGACAGGACTCAGAATATCCACTTTGGCACCGGAGGAGGTTTAAAGCAGTGATCTGAGACATGAAGGTCACAATCTCAACTGCAGCATGAAATGAACCGCTCTATGCACACAACTAGGAGAGAGTGGGCATTAGAGACCTGCTTCCCGGGGAGGCAGGTTTCAGGTGTAGGAGCAGGACTTGATGACGCACCTAGTTTTCATCGAGGCTTCTGCAGGCCTTTAAAAAAATCTGAACATTTGCAGCTGAGACAGGAAAATGCATGAATGCAGCCAAACACGGGTTTGGGGGTACGTTTCATGAGGACATAGGGTTAGGGTTATCAGATGGCAAAAGTGGATTTTCCATCATAAGACCCCTTTAAGCGTTTAAAGAGGTGCATTATTATTAAATATAGCCACCTAAAGCCTAATCAAACCAGCACAGCCAACAACCCCACCAAGCAGGTTTTACTCTGCACCTCCAGGTGTTGCCAGGTAACAATCAAGGAAATGCAGACCGCCGCTCATGGATGTGGCTTCACTAATTAATACGTGCAACTCTAAAGGAAAGTATTTTTGTTCATTTTAATTAGATATGAGCTGGATTTTACTGCTCAGACAGCAACTGCATATATCAGCTGCTCGTTTGCCTGTTTTAGATGCTTTTCTTTAGGTTAGATGAGATTAGATTAGATTAGATTAGATTAGATTAGATTAGATTAGATTAGATTAGAGTAGATGAAGCCACAGCTTCCTCTGGAATAAGTCTGAAATGCTGCTGTTACATTTCAGATCTGGCTTGCACTGAGAAGTCAGATTAATGTGGGATTTGATCTGTTGAGGAACCAAGCAGCAACATTAAATCAGTTATAAAAGGAACCATCGAAACTCCTAAGTGATGTTTTAGCCGGGTTTCACCTGGTTTAGAGTTCAAGCCACCCCCGAAAGCTCAACACGTCATGTTAATGGTTCCAGCACTACGAGGACTCTGGTGTCCAGTATGGCGCATACGCCCGACGAAGCTGTCTGCACCATCACAGGAAAGACACGAGTCAGAAAATGTAAACTGACTAGGATCTCTGAAAAGACTCTTTGTTCCAGGTTTTAACCTGTGTGGAAGGAAGGAAACGACAATCCAGCGCAGCAAGGCTACTTCCATTTAAATTACCTTCTTGGCGTTAGTCAGGTATGATCTAGCAGCTTCCTGCAACGCCTTCCACTCCTCCTGCTCCTCCTCGGTCGCACCTCTCCCTTCTGCTTCTCGCTGCTCCTTTGCTTTCCCCCACTGGAGGTAGCACACCCATCCCGACAGATACCACACCTGTGAGACAGAGATCACAGCCGGGTTGAGGTGACATCAGGTGCAGAGATAAAGCGCTCCGTGTCCCTGTGAGCCGTCTGAGTTAAGCTAGAGGTCTGTGACCTTCACAGAGTGTGTGACTTCTTCTTCTCTGACAAACAGGTTTCATTCTCATGATAACGAGCAATCACTCACCCAACATTAACACACCGTGATCAAACCTCCACAAATCCCGCGCTCGTTACAAATAAGGAACAGCTAGAGCACCGTGTCTTTGGTATGAATTTCAGCCCGTCACTGGCGCCACCATCTATCTTTCTAAAAGGCTTTTGTGTTAGCATTTCTGTTGTAAAGGACACAATTACTCCGGAGTGTGATTTATAAGCAGGAGATGCTGCATGCATGAGAAACATGCAGCGTTCCATCAGCCTCAGAAGCGTGGAGGTGAAAGCTGCACTGAGAGTTACACCAGTGGTCCTTATCTAGGTGGCAGACCTTCTACAGTCGGCTTCTTACTCGTTCACTCATAAAGGAAGCTTTATCGTGCTTCTGCTCCTTCTATCAGGCTTTTTAATTCCAACAGACATGGAGAAGTATCATCAGGGACAACGGGGACCCTGGAGTGCTGCACAGCTGAGCTCCTCTGACATCTAGCAGCCAGCATGTCTCCATGTCTAGAGATAGAAAGCCGTAACATTCCCAGCGTTCCTTAACAAAGGAATACTTATCACCATCCAATGGTCTCAAATGCTTATGATGAGAATACAGGAGTTTTACCAGTTTGGTCAAATTTAGTGATCTTGAATCTTAACACCATTTGTGTTTTTGCTAATACTGATTAGCTGTGGTGGCCACCTGGCGCAGGGTTGATGCCACGCTATAAAACGCTGCTGAAGTTTCACACCGAATCTAAATCTGCAGAGTAGAAACAAACGCCACGCGAGTCCGTTTCCTGTTTTCCTAACAGCAACACGACTCTACCACTGACTCTGTCTGATCTGCAGTGTTGATGTTTTATCTCCACTAATAACACAAGCCTGGAGAAGTTCTGCTGTGGGGTGGAGTTGCTAATGCTAACGGTTAGCTTCTACTAGCTGAGATGTTCTCTGCTGTTTCCTGGACGCTAAACCAACAACAGCCTTCCCCGTCGTGAGTAGAGCTGAGGAAAATCAAATAATCGATGCATCGGGATGCGGACATAAACGATTCTGCATCGTAGAAGAGTACGCCATAATCGATTATAGTGGAATGTAGTTTTGTTTTTTTAACGGCGGCACCAGCGCCGCATCCATATCTGTCAGAGTGAGCGTCCTCCACATTTACCTCCGCCTTAATGTGGTACTGCAGGGCTGAGCGCTAGAGTTGTCACCCGAGACCAAACCGGAACTGAATCAGCCCGACCGGTTCTGTTGGATTTGGGCCGTGAATTAAGTTAATTGAGCGGGTTGTCACGCGGCGCGCTCCGCTCGCTCGATCAGCGACCGAGAGAGAGAGAGACTGTCTGCTCAGAGAGAGGATCGGAGGACGCTCCTCCAAACCGATGCTCCAAACACGCGTTTTTATTTTCATAATTTAATTATTATTTCTCCTGGAAGCGCTCTGTCAGACCGAGTGTTGTGATGTAGGGAGATCCGGTCTTGGGGAGGGGGCGGGGCCAGTGACGGCGGCTGCAGGGTGATCGTCTGTCTCTTTTATTTAGGGACACGGAGAAGTTAAAAGGAGAGAGAAATAGAAGTTCTTGTTCCACTTTATTCTTTTGTTTCATGATGATAAACTGATGTTAAATTCAGCTTAAAGAGAAACTGGGAGGAAGCTTTGGTTCATTCTAAGTTACAGGAGACTTGTCTCCTATCTGCTCCTCCAGAGACAGCATGGACATGAGGGTCACATGGTGAGGGTCCCACAGGACAGGTTAGTGGAAAGGTTAGTTAGCTGGTTAGTGAAGGAGATCCATCAGCTGGGTAATTTAATCCTAATCCAGCCCACAGCCTTCTGCTGGTGTTATTATCAGGAAGAATAAAACACACGTCTTAAATATTATTGGAGTGTAGAATTTGTTTTATGTTTTATTATTTTCTGCATCAAACAGAACTTGATTCATTCTCCAGCATTTCAGAACCGAACCACTGGGTTCAAATAAAATAAACTAAGTCAAACATTTCATTTGGTGTTATTTCTGACACCCTTCACCTGCGGCATAAATATCTGACTCTAGAGCTGCTCAGAGACACTAAACACTCATATATGAACCCATTATGGATTTTATTATTACATTATGTGTCCTGTAGGTTTTCAGTACTTTTTTAGATTTTGTGAGTTTTTGCAAAGCGTGTTTTTCTCAGCCTGAGGCGTGGTGTTGAACCAGGAAACAGATGTTTTACTTTGTTAAATCTTCTTAAATGTTTAAATGTTTTGTCCTAACCTGTGAATGGAGAGCTTTTGAGGGATGGCAGGTTGTGTCAGTTAGGTTTTTAATATAAAAAAATAAAAAGCAATTATCTGACATCTTCTATTTATCGATGAAAACAAATCAATATGAAATAATCGTGATGCATCGGGATATCGAATCGAATTGAATCGTTGACCCAATAATCGTAATCGAATCGGGAGACAAGTGAAGATTCACACCTCTAGTCGTGAGTCCAGATGGGTGAGTCCATGAATGTTAGTGAGAGGGTGATGTAGATCTGTCAGGCTTTTCTAATCCAGGAGTTTCACCGTCTGTTTTCTATCTGCTACTCTTAGAGTCGGTAGGAGTTAGAGACGATGGTCACGTTCAGCCTGCATGTGAAACTTCAGTTACCCTCACCAGAGAGGGCAGCTTTGCTATGCAAAAAAGCACCTCAGACAGATATGCACACAGACTTCAGACGATACACACATAAGTGTCCACTAGGTGGGGCTGGAAGGTTCTGGGACTCTCCTCACTTCAGAGCGCGCAGCCACAGAGCAGCGCTCACCACCTCCGTTTGGACAGGGAGGGAGAAAATGGGTTAGAGGGCACATGGACTCCTAGAGACGGTTCCACGGCCTTCACCGGTCACAGTCCCGCCCAGGCTGGGATAGGGAGAAAGCGTTTCCATAGCGATGGCAGCATTCCACTTTTCTTCTGAGGGGAGTTTTCACTTCAGCCTCACAGGCTCAAGGGCACCAGATTCAGATAGCAAGAACTGTTTTGGGTACAGAGATAATTTCCTCTCTGCCTTAGAGTTCTGTTGGTCTTCAACCCCTCCAGGTCCAGTAATGGCGTTATCAAACTATTCCGATCCGTGCTGATCCGTCCACTCTCTCCTTGATCGAATCCACCTTCTGTGTCTGAGCCTGAATCTCAGCCAAAGTTCCAAGTTTACGACTCATCTCGACGATTATCCGAGTCTGTGAGTTTACAGCAAGATGCATTCCATCCCTGAGCTCCGGGATTGAGCCAATATTCCTCCAAAGCTCGTTAATTTTCCGGTATGCCAGGTAACCGCTCAGGCCAAACAGCAGAGATCCCGACACCAACACGACGAATATCCAGACATCTTCAGAGTCCTCTACAGAGAGTTGAGAGAGGCAGATCAGGTTCCACGGTTTCCAGAAGTCCATGATATCCCCAGCTGGCTCTGTCCCAGAGGGGCATCCGGGAGCCCCTTCTCCTGTTGTCATCGTTGAAAAATTTGTGTCAATCGCGTTGAGAGACCAGCTGACCAGATCCATGTTTAATAATTTCCACTTTCCAGTAAAAATGCAGAGAAGTGCCGTGCCCAGGCAGATGGGACACAAAGAGCCTTGGGAAGAGCAGAGAGGGGGAGGAGAAAAAAGCATCTGTACTCTCCAAGAGCCGGAAGAAGTGTCTTGACACTAGGGTTGTCACGGTAACCGGTATAGCGGTAAACCCCGATAAAAAAGTTGACAATAAAAATAACCGTCCAGTTTTTAAAAAACTAAATTATCTCGGTGGGTTTACTGCGACCGCGGTTTAGGCGCGGTGACCCTTACCAGCCACCGTCGCTTCTGCTGAAGGTCCCGCGCACACGCACTTTTTAGTTTGCAACCAAAACTTTGAAGCTGAAATAATGGCCGAAGGAGGAGACGGCAGCGTCCAGGACATCCATCAGCCCTCAAAGAAGACTAAATCGGAAGTATGGGCATATTTTGGGTTTCTGAAAAATGCTGAGGGACAGTTAATAGAAGACGGCTGTCCCGTTTGCAGAACGTGCAGGAAACAAGTGTGTGCTAAAGGCAGCAACACTTCGAATCTAATGGCACATCTGCGTGACCATCACCCACGTCTCTACAGCCAGTGCAAGGTAAGTTAACATTAGCATTTTAGCTTAAATGCATGCCGTGAGGACTTTTGGTTGAGGGAGAATGCAACGAGTCACTATATACTGCAGCCGCAGCGTCCTCTGCCAGCATTTAAACCGTGTCACGGACACCCTGTTGCTGGATGAAGCATCTTATTTGTTGATGAAGAGAAATATACAATTAGTTCCTTGTCATTGATTTGTTTACTTATTCAATGCCATTTATACTTGAACATTTGGATTTGATTACATAGTGTAGTAGTTATTTTAGTCATTTGTTTAAAGTGGCTATTTATTTTAAATACATATTTTTTTAAGGTTGACTTGTACAGTGCTCAAGTCAAGTGTGGACTGGAGTTTTAGATTTTCATTTTGATAATGAAGAAAACAAGTATATGAGAAAACAAGCGGTGTTTCTTTGATTTGTTTACATATTGTTTATGTTTTGAATGTTTGGATTTGTATCATTTAAACCTGCACTGACTACTGTAACATGTTCCAGAAAAAGAAGCTATTTGTTCCTTTACTTGTGAAAAGTTGCACTTTTGCTAAGGCTTTGTGTTATTTTAGGTTTAATAAACACTGTTAAACCTTTTCAAAACTATTTCAGTTTGTGTAGAACAGGACTATCAATGCTTTCTGAACATATGCAACACCGTTTAAAAAATACCGCCATAATACCGAAAACCGTGATAATTTTGGTCACAATAACCGTGAGGTTAAATTTTCATACCGTGACAACCCTACTTGACACTCAGCGTTATGGGGTTGGACTGGGGGGGTAAACCACCAAATGGTTCCCGAGCGCAGCCCCAGCTGCAGCTCCTCGCTCCCCACAGGGATGGGTCACATGTGGAGATGAATTTCACGAAAGTGTAAAGATGATTAAAGAACAGGCAGAAAACACAAATGTGTAGAAGAAGAAAACAAGCTTGCTATTCAAAGAAGTTTATTGAGGCGTGGTTTTTCATAAGCATCTACTTCTTCTCCATAATCACACATTTTACCCCGTGTGTGTGTGTGTGCCTCTCATCTAAGGCCAAAGGTCACCCACCCACTGTTCTTCAAGCACCAAGAAACAAATATTTGCTCTATTCATTATTCATGGAGGGCAGAGGCAGTAGGGACCTGCACCTTCAACAAATCAACCATTTATCTAACAAACACTTCGCTGCACTGAATCCTGAAATGTGGCTCGGCGTGCTGAGTGGGAGGTTACCCCCTGCGGCTGCACTTCTCAGAACAGCAGCAGCACGAGATGCACTGTGGGAGACATGCAGGAGCACGAGTGCACTCTCCTCGCTGAGGAAACCTCAAATGTAAATTACATAAAAATCATTTAGAACTTCAAACGCGTCGTTATTGCCATCGCGACGACAGATGATCTGTTCGTGTATGTTATAATAAAACACGCTAGCTAATTAAAAAGCCAGAGGAGTGGGTTTGACCCGGCGACAGCGCCAGACTAAAGCACACATAATAAAAGAACTGCTGCGTCTGCCAATCAAATCTCTGCTACTGTTGTCATTTTAAGGCCAAGGCGCATCGCAGCTCCCATAAGGAGCTGCTGCAGGAAGAACAA
>SSNQ01000134.1:740461-762961 GCA_006942095.1 Nothobranchius kuhntae | reverse complement strand
CAGAATGGGACTCAGCTTAGCAACGTTCCTGAGATGGAAGAAGGAAGAGCCAACAAGAGAACTGACATGAGAATCCAGGGTGAGAGCTGGGTCAAAGGTCAAATAAGAAGAAACAGAGAAGCCAATAGGAGTCCACATGTGCTCTGTTGTTTTTAATTATGACCCTCCCGTGTCTTCAATCAGTCACTCAGTCACTCCTGTGTCTTGAAGCTTTTCATCCAGCAACATCTATCCAGTTTCATTTCCAAGCATTACCTCTCCTGAAACACCGACTGTCTGCTCGGAAACAAGGACTCTTGTAGCAGCTCTTTGCTGCTTTTATAGCAGCACTGAGCAGGGGTCGGGACGATAATCCAGCATCTGTCCGGCCATGTGCATTTGGTGGGGGGGCTGAAGTATTCTGTTACTTCTCCGAGCGGGAAGCAGACACCGGCCGTTCAGGGATTCTCTGGGACTCACAGGCTGCCAGTCCGCCTCCGGCTCCGGCTCTCCATGTTTTCTTTATAAAACATTTATTCAGCTGGTGTCTACATAGATTTAAACTAACGTCTAATTGTATTTCTTAGGTAGGGACAGCAGCAGCTCAGGAGGTAGAGCGGGTTGTCCAGTTATCAGAAGGTTGCAGGTTCAATCCCATCTCTGACCAGAGAATGCTGCTGTTGTGTCCTTGGGCCAGACACTTAACCCACCTTGCCTGCTGGCGGTGGTCGGAGCGACGCCTGTGTGCAGCAGCCCCGCCTCTGTCAGTGTGCCCCAGGGCAGCTGTGGCTACATCGTAGCTCATCACCACCAGCGTGTGAATGACTGATTGTGTTGTGAAGCACCTTGGGGGGTTGTAGATCCCTCAGAAGGCGCTGCACAAACAGGCCATTACCACTGTTAGAACTTCCTAACACATGACGGTGAGCTAGCCACAGATCTTCTGTTTTCTGACTATTCACAAATGGTCAAAGGTTTTTGAACCATTTGTTTTGATGTCATATATCTGTGTTTTCATGTTGGCCAATCATTAAAGTTACAGTTAAAGTCCCATTAGTTGTCACACACACTGAT
This sequence comes from Nothobranchius kuhntae, assembly GCA_006942095.1. Taxonomy (NCBI): domain Eukaryota; kingdom Metazoa; phylum Chordata; class Actinopteri; order Cyprinodontiformes; family Nothobranchiidae; genus Nothobranchius; species Nothobranchius kuhntae. The sequence goes on along the minus strand of SSNQ01000134.1, from coordinate 761,908 downwards.
GTGTGGTGAAATTTGTTCTCCGCATTTGACCCATCCCCTGGGGGAGCAGTGAGCTGCAGACACAGCCGCGCTCGGGAACCTTTTGGTGGTTTAACCCCCAAAATCCAACTCCTTAATGCTGAGTGTCAAGCAGGGAGGCATTGGGTCCCATTTTTTCAAAGTCTTTGGTCTGACCCGACCAGGAATCGAACCCTGATCTCCTAGTCTCAGGGCGGACACTCTACCACTAGGCCACTGAGCTGGTATATAATCATAGAAACATACGTTTGATCAGTGTGACGCCCGACTACGCATGAGCCAGATTTATTTGGAAAACTTAGGCCAGAACACTTTTAGTGTTTAGTGTTGTTTCGTCAGAGCGAAGGCGGGAAAAACCTCGAGCAGCCAAATCCCCACAACAGAAACAGATAAGTAAAGATGGATGAATGATGCGCTGTGGTGTAAAGTGCTTTGGAGTCCTGTGCTTCATACGCAGAGTATCACACGCATGTCCAAGTCATTCGTTAGGGACACAGAGCTACAGCCGTAAGCACGATGACTCCAGTAGTGAATACGTTTACAGTCCGGATGTTTAAAGTGTTGCTCAGCAGCAGTCCCAGTGTGTCTGCAGCTAGAGAGGAAAAACATAGGCAATATGTTTCTAAACTTAGTGAGTAGTCATGTCAAATATCCTAATTTCAATGTTTATCAGAGCAGCTGTGATGCAGCTGTTTCCATAATAATCACAAAGATGTAAAAAGTCTAAAGCATGTGCACAGACGTCAGAGTTTCCCGTTGAAAGACGCTCTGGCCATGTACTGAAGCAAACTCTAAAATCAAACACTCATGATTGCCATCCGTCTCCCGGAGCTGGCAGCTGTCCCGTCCTTTGTTTAATTAATGTGTCTTTCTCCCGCAACAGTTGGCGCCCAGTGTGGGGCTTGGCCGACGGGCTGAACGGACTCCTGATCTGCACACATCAATCACCAAAGTGTCCAGGGAGCTGCCCACAAAGAAACCAAGACTCATTGTTTATTTTGGCTCTTTTCGGGGGGGGGGGTGCAGACAGAGCAGGTCACTTTGCATGCAGAGATTCCTGTTTATGCTTCATCACCCACAACAAGGACACAGACATTTATTGGCAGCAGAAGATAAGTGAAAGTCAGGATAAATTGGGGCCCTCTTCACACTGGATGGACGCTGCTATGCTCCCCTTGGCCACGCAGATCTGGGTGGGTTCTACTCCAGGATGTGCTACCACCAAGCTCCTCTCTGGTCCCAAAAAGCTGCACAGTTATAAACCACCACCCATGTATTATGAATGATCCGTGAGATATCACTCATGTAGGGGGTCTAACGTGTTCCTAACACACTTAAAGATCTCATCAAAACCCTGCAGAGTTAATCCACAATTTCCACATGGAGTGGTTTTCATCCTGGGCCTTAAAGGAGAGTACAAACATCTTTTCCTTTTGGTATTTGCTTCCAGGGTCACTACAGTGGATCATCCGGCTCCAGCCCTGTCTCCATTCTGTACTCTTTTGCTTCATGTCCTCTTTCCTTCCCTCTATAAAATCTCTTCTTTGGCCTTCCGCGAGGTCTCCTGCTAGGCAATGCCAACCAAAGCATCCTTCTATCGATATATTCAATATCCCTACTTTTTACGAGTCCTAACAATCGCAGCCTGGCCTCTCGGATCTGATCTTAATAATACCTAACACTCGCTGTCCCTCTGACATCACTCCTTCCTGATCCAGCCTATCTTTGCCAACCAACAGTAGCCCAATTTCCACCAATAACCTCAACAGCACTGGTGGCAGCCGTCAACTATGGCCTTGACCAAATCTTCTTTTATTTATCAGTTAGCATCCCTCTGCTTTTATCCGAGCTTCAGACTGACTCAGTCCAGGTCAGAAGGTGAGATGACTAGCCCGGCAAGCCATATGTGAATATATAATGTTTGGCCACGGTCCATTGGTGGCTCTCAGTTGTAGGGTGGGATCTACGGTTGTCCTTCAAACTGTCCTCACATGCTATGGAACGCACTTCCCGCTACAGATGCCAGTCAACATCTGTAGCGGCAGTAGCTCAACAGGTTGAGCGGGTTGTCCAGTAATCCGAAGGTTGTAGGGTCGATCCCGGCTCCAGACAGAGAATTCTGCTGTTGTGTCATTGGGCAAGGCACTTAACCCACCTTGCCTGCTGGTGGTGGTCGGAGGGACTGGTGGCAGCCTTGCCTCTGGCAGTGTGCCCCAGGGCAGCTGTGGCTACATTGTAGCTCATCACCATCAGTGTGTGAATGTGTGTGTGAATGGATGAATGATACACTGTACTGTAAAGCACTTTGGAGTCCTCTGACTCTGAGAGGCGCTATACAAGTGTAGGTCCTTTATCATTAATCAGCAAGGCAGTCCGCCATACTGCGCCTAAGAATATGCAGTGACTTCCTTTTTCCCAATTAACTTAAGTACCTCCATCTGCTCTCGACTAAAAATAGGTCCAAGTCTAAATAGTCCAAAGATGATGGTTTCAAACAAGCAGTTGCCATCTTTCTTTTTTCTGTAACATCCCACCCACCGAGTGCTGTAACTGGCCCACCAAACCAATAGAGTGATATGACTGCACCGCTACGGAGCCGTGGCCATCTTTGTTTTGCTCAACTGCAGTAACATCCCGACAACCGGGCTGATGTGATTGGACCGCTATGGAAGTCAGCCAATGAGCAGTCTGCCGTTAAATCGTGGAAAAACTCCATAAAACATAAAAAACATTGAAATATACATTGTTTTCTAAATAACCGCGCTGTGATTGGTCAGCCATTAAACTTGTCGGGCTTGCAGAGGTTCAATAGAGCACGCCTAGACCGACGTGCAAAACAAAACGACGTTCGAGATTCTCGGCTATCAGACGATAACTTCATCAGAGCAATCGTCCGAAATGATTAAACGACTGATTATGAAAACACAAAGAAAAATATCTAACCCTAACTGACGAGGAATGGATTTAAATAACCTACTCGACTTTCACATGCACAGATACACTCATGCAGTCATCTCAGCCAAAAGCTAGAGAGTGGAGATAGGAGAAGAGATCTGCCCCAGTATTAAACAACTGATAGGACAGGCAGTTTTAGAACAACAAAAATAGAACAAGAGATATCCGGGAGCGAGGACAAGTGAGCAACGATAACCATTATATCGGCTCCAACTTCTTAACTACGCTTGTCGGCCCAGGGGCGAGTGATTAAAGATTCAGAGATTTTTACGCTGCTTCACGCTCTAAACAACAACAAGATTAATACTCGTGTGAAGATAAGAGGGAAAAATGGGTGTGATACAAATGAAAAGAGCGAGAAACTTTAAGAGAAGGTGCAAAGAGACAAAAAGGTCCTAATAAACATTCTAAAAGTGGCCCGTGAACAACAACGGTGCAGCAAAGACAACAGCGACACGCTGTCCTCTTTATTTAGAGACCTGTTACAGGAAAAACGCAGCGCTCTGGGGAGGGACTCATCTATAATGGCTAGTGTGTGTGTGTGTGTGTGTGTGTGTGTGTGTGTGTGTGTGTGTGTGTGTCATCTTCAGGCAATTCTGTTTAACAAAATCATTTTACTGGAGCACACAGCAGCGACTGGAGAAAGACAAATCACCTTACAGGAGAGGGCGAGCAATAGCTTTCTCACACACACACACACACACACACACACACACACACACCGACATCCATACTAAAGTAAATAAATCTCAGTGGTCCATGCAAGCCAGCCTGGGAGTGTAAGGAGCACACACTGAGCTAAATGCAAGGATGGAAACATTTCATAAATAAATACAAATGAGAGTGACAACAACAAGGTGAGTAACTCTCCTGCAGCCTGTGTGATAACTGCGCTGAAAGATGCCTTAACGGCTGTCAGAGAGGGGCGTTTGTCCATTTTTCAGCCCGCCGCGCGACGGGTGAATCAGCAGCCGTGATGGATGAAGATGGGTTCACGTGGAAGTGTCCGTGTGAGTGAGAATACACACATCTCCTAAGACTAACAGAAAACATTTGTTTGTTTTGAACTAAACCACTGACAATCTACCAAAGCCCAACTGTAACCACCATGCGGTTAAAAGTGGGTTCAGCTCATTCTCCTGAGCTAGCAGGAGCTAACCGCGCTGATGCTGTAGAGCGAGCGCTGCTTGTTTTTAACAGCTGATGTTTGGGTCATGCTGTCAGACCTCTCAGTTTCATCACGCTGAGCTTTTCAGTCTGAGAACAGAAACAAAGAAATCTTTAATTGTTGCTGAGGATTGGATGCATTTTGTACAATAACATAAAACTATGTGTCTAATAGTGCAGCCTGAACGTGGCATCATACGTGTCACGTGCATGGCACACAACATTTGACTTATTCTAGACCAACAGTCTTCTTTGGCACATCCCAAAACTTGGTTTTGGCCTCTTTGGTGGCCAATCCATGCCTGAAAATGATGAGTTAGGCCCCCTGGAGCAATTAACAGGAGTCTGAAAACTCCTGGCGCTGATTTCTTAGAATATACAGAGTTCTGGTATTTATGCGGCCCGAGCCCAGTAAAGACATTGTTTGGACTTCCCTCTCAGAAAAAGCTGTTTTACACCAAACACGCTTTGAAAAGTGCCTCTTAAACACTTTAAACATCCGCATTCTCGTTTTTAGGATGGGTTTAATTTGTTCATTTGATTAAACGTGTCAAATTAATTAGGTTTATATGATTTGTTGCTTAAAGGAATGTGGTTGGATGTTTGTCTCTGACTGAAACAGTCTTTGGTTTATGTAAGGTGTTAGCAGCCACAGCAGACCAGATTAATGGTTCCTGCGTTGGGGTCACGACCCCACAGTAGACCAATGGGTGTTGAGATGACTTCTGCAAGTCACAGCAAACTAAAACAGAATTCTCAGCATAAATATTTTTGGTAGTTGCCATGAAGCCACGAATACAGTAGAGCAGGTTGAAGCTGACAGTTGTTAATTTTTTCCTTTATTTCAGAATCAGGTTTAATTGCCATATGAGAATCACAACACTAGGAAACTGCTGCGGTGCAAGAAAAATAAATGATGAGCACAATTAGAATAAAGAAATAAGCACAACGAAATGATAACAACATATGGAGACAATAATTAGTGAAGCAGCTACTTCATACAGTGTAGGTACTGGTCAGAGCGGAGTCGGATCCAACATTAATCCTGAGAGTCTATTACACAAGCCTGGAGGAGTTCTGCTGTGTGGTGGAGTTGCTAATGCTAATGATTAGCTTCTACTAGCTGAGACGTTCTCTGCTGTTTCCTGGACGCTAAACCAACAACAGCCTTCCCCGTCGTGAGTCCAGATGGGTGAGTCCATGAATGTTAGTGACAGGGTGACGTAGATCTGTCAGGATTTTCTATCCTAGAGTTTCACCGTCTTTTTCTATCAGAAGCTACTGCAGGAGATAGGTGTAGGAGACTATTCTCATGTTCAGCCTGCATGAGACACTCAGAGTGACCCGTTAGAATCAGAAATAATCATTAAAACTGGGTTTCTCAGTGTCCCACACCTTTAAACTTAATCTCTGCTTTTAAACTTAATCTCTGGTTTTAAACTTAATCTCAGTAGAAATAGATCTATGTGTGTGCGCGCACACACACACACACAAAACCAACATTATATTAATACATATTTTTATTTTAACAAGATGTTTGCATGACAGTTTCTAACAGATTGACTGTATAGTTGTGAAACTGCTGTAACCCTCTGGAGGCAGGCGTTGCAGATGTGCAGCAGTTAAAACCTGCCTACCTGGTTACTCCACACACACGTTTATGAGCACTTTTTAACTCAGAAGTTCCCCTGAAGGACTTAGTTGTTCGTCCTTTTATCAGAACTCATTTAGAGCCTGAGAGGGTTAATCAGGATTAGTAAATTGTTATGACCTCATATTGGCCCGTGTCTAGCAGTAATATTTCTTCTATTTTAGCTAGACGGTATAAAACTGTAAACCTCACAACCCTTAACAGAAAACGGCAGCAGAGGTGCTCCTTCACAGAACAAAAGGTCATAATGTGTGAGGTTCTTGTCACCATGTGAGGAGTGCACAAGTGATGAGGTGCTGTCTGCCACCAACAGGAAGCCTGAGGAAACATAATTCTTCTGTGACTCCATCTGTCACCACAGTGACATTTTTCTCACCAGCTAACAAGAAAAGATCACACATCTACATGATCTGGTCAAAAATAATCTCATCGTGTTATTTCTACTTATTTTGATATATTTACTGAAAAGGCTACTATACCCTCATAAGAATAATACAAGTATACACGTAACAATGTGCATGACAAATTGGGGTCTTGTCCGGGATCTGATAAGGGCTCTGAAAACGATAAATAAATAAAAACAAAACAATGCATTGTTGAATCAACTAACTGAGGATGAATTATTTATAATGACAAATAGTTGTATACTCGTGCAGCTGCATAAAATTCACTATGGTGTATTTTGTTTTTGATCTAGCTTTAAATGTTAAAATAAATGTAAAGAAGGAAGAGAATATGAATAAATGACATATTTCTAGGGGTCTGTTTGATTACCAAACATATATTATTGACATGCAGTCTGGAATACTTCTTAACATTGTATTGCACAGTCCTCATTTAAAGACTAAGTTCACTCATTTTTCAACACGTTTGCAGTGGTCTCTAGTATAAATGAGCGCCCTGAGAGTCGCCCTCTGGGAACAACGCTCTGGAGCTCCTGTTTCAGGAACGAGAAGAGAGCCACAGCCGAGTTGAGCTCCAAGCAGCAGGATTTGGAGTCTTATTTCCTGTTCTGCCATGTTGTGAAGTTACTAATGCTAATGGTTAGCTTCTACTAGCCAAGACGTACTCTGATGTTTCCTGGACGCTAAACCAACAACAGCCTTCCCCACCATGAGTCAAGATGGGTGAGTCCATGAATGTTATTTGATTTGATGTGCAGATGACAGGCTTTTCTAATCCGAGCTTTCTCGTCTATTCTCTACTGGCGGCTAATGCAGGAAATAGGGGTAGAAGACTATTTCACATTTAGCCTGCATGTTAAACTCAGAGTGATCAATAATTCTTCTAAAATAATAAGTACAATAAACAGTTTCTCTGTGAACTTGGTGTTTAAAAACGTGTACAGTATAGGAAAATAAAAACACCCCAAACTTTGATAGAGAATATGCAAAGCCAGTTGGTTCAGCAGCGAATATTAGCAGAAGTGAGCTATGTGGCTTTAAAGTGACAGTGTGCATTTGCTATGGTGATAGGGGGCAGTAGATATCTAAATCACTGCAAGAAAGCGGTATTTTTGTGTTCGAGTGAGACCTTACCAACGGATGGCCATTAGGGCCAAAACTCCCTGGGAGTACAACTTCCAGCTAAATCACAAGAACATCAGATTCCCTTTCATCACTGGCAACAGGCGAAGAGCTACTTGTGTAAAAGAACGTTATTAATGGTGAACATTTTGTAACCGTGTTACAAATCAGTAAATGCATTTTGTCCTTACGGGCTCCTGTAGAAGGAAACATGGCGTCTTAGATCCACTCCCATGTAATTTAGACCTGATTTTTATGGTTATATGTTACGAAGCCGTCAACATTTTTCAACAACTGAGCATCTTTTCATTCATTTTCATCAGCATTTCAATGGATGTTTCCAGAGATTAACGGTAAAAACTACACATTGTCTCTTTAAGTGAAAAATCAGAAAGACAATCCAATCGTTTCTAAAGTGACTGAATGCAAATGTGACCAGAGCTGCCCAGGAGCAGGTCCTGGTGCGTGTTTGTTTACGTAGTAACAAATATCTGACATTTTCCATCACGGAGCAAGGGTGCGGTCCCGGGCTTCGGGTCTGACGGCACCAACGGGACGATGAAGATGAACGACGTGTCAGAAACTACGGACCGAGACGTCGTCATTTTACTGATACACCCGACAGCCCATCTCCTGCACAAGCACGCCCATCGACTGCAGCTCAGCTGGTCGGGTGTAGATGTGGAGAAGAAAAAACAGAAACAGAGGAGGACACCGTTCTCATTTCACAACCACAACCCACCCAACATGACTGACTCATCATTAACCAGAGGATCACAACAGAAACGGCTCCACTGCTGTCGGCGTGGCAGTCATCACAGAAAACGACTTCAGCCTTAATGACTGTTAGGAGTTTTAGCACCAAACTGAAGGCAGCTGAGATTGAGGCCATTTACACTGGAAATTGATGAGTGATTTAGTAGAGATGTGTGCCGTTTCAGTGATATGGCAGCAATTCATCAAATCGGAGGTTCACTGCCTTCTTTTCTTTATACTCCTTCCTCTGCAGCCCCTCCCCTCACCCCAGTCTCTCTGTAAATATCACTCAATTATTGACACTAAACTCTGAAGGGCATAAAGACCAGGCATGGCCTTCCCACCTCCAGCGCTATTCACTAGAAAGAAAAGCACACAAACACACAAATGCCAGGCTGGCCCCCCACGGTGCGGCATGGCCAACACACAGCGAGCGAGCGAGCACAACAAACACGTTACCTCGTATTCCTCGGACTCGATAAGCAGTTTGGCGGTGGTGATGCGAGACTCGTATGGAGGGACTTCATTCTGCAGGGACAAAAAGGACAGTAGGACCACCTCTGTGTTTGCACAGGCAACCACAAACACTGTTCCTCTTTTGTCTGATAATAACTCGATCCAATTTCAAAAGGTATAAATTGCTCTGCAGCTATTTGCTGTTAATCTCAGTCCAGGTGTCAGCGGGCTGCGTTCCGATCAACCTGCAGGTGCAGATAAGAGTTACAGCTCTGGATCCTTCTGCAGCAAGCTGTCCGTATCACATCTGTTCAACTTTTGAAATGAAGCTGCTATAATTTAGTGGAAGATGTTAAAACGGTTTGTGTCCTAGCGCTGACATTGCAGATGTGTTTCTCCTGCAGAACAATCCCCTCATTCCTGCCTTCTCCCCACTCAACACAGCAGATGCTCCTGAGGTGGTTTTCAGCATTGTCCTTCGCTTGCTCGTGTCTCACATTTTACCCCCACTGGTGTCCTTAAGGCTGCGTTTGCTGAAAAGCACTCTGAGACAATCCTGTTGGCTCACAGCGAGTGCAGCTGTACAACACAACTCACCTGCACGTCTTCTTCTGTGGTGCAGGGCGCGGCGCTTTCCTTCTGCGCAGGAAGCCACAACCCAACACTTTTCAGCAGGTACTGTTTACCTTCCTAAAGCCAGGTGAAAATCAAATGTTTATAAAAATAAGAGCGTCCTAGAAAATTGCAGCACTTAAGAGAATAAACATGTAAATTCACCAAACTCTTGTTTACAAACATCAGTGGTTCGTTTAAAGCCAGTTCATTAGTGGTCATTATTACAACAGTTTATGCATGCAGGTCAGCTGATGTCTGGCAGCTGAGGCCTGAACGGTACTAGTCTGCCCCCTACAGCTCGCTGATGGTACTGCAGATACACCTCAGGTTGATGGTGGGAACAAACAATGGCTCAAGCTGAGAAGCATCCATCGCTGATAAAGCACCGAGACAGAGAAGGCTAGACCATGGCCTTTCGCCCAGAGTGGTAAGATTCAGCTGTTACGTTTACTGGATAGCTTCTTTTACCCTGGCTAAACTAAAACTAAATAATAAAGATTTCATTGATGTTCTTCCTTAAACTCTCAGCCCAAAGTACCTCTGCAACTTCCTGTAGATCACGGGATTCTCCCGGACATTCAGCTCCGTCGTCTTTTTTCCATTTATCAGATGACTACATGACCTCGGTGATCCGCCAAGTAATTAACATTCCTATTGGCACGACCCGTGTGTGTGTGTGCGTGTGTGTGTGTGTGTGTGTGTGTGTGTGTGTTAATGTAAGTGTCCATCTGCTGATTAATGCCATACAATTCAATCTGCTCAGAATAATTAACTCAGCAGATTCCTGCTTTAATGTGGTGATAACTCATCAGAAGTGTGTGTGTGTGTGTGTGTGTGTGTGTGTGTGTGTGTGTGTGTGTGTGTGTGTGTGTGTGTGTGTGTGTGTGTGTGTGTGTGTGTGTGTGTGTGTGTGTGTGTGTGTTGTTAATGTAAGTGTCCATCTGCTGATTAATGCCATACAATTCAATCTGCTCAGAATAATTAACTCAGCAGATTCCTGCTTTAATGTGGTGATAACTCTCAGAAGTGTGTGGGGGGTGTGTGTGTGTGTGTGTGTGTGTGTGTGTGTGTGTGTGTGTGTGTGTGTGTGTGTGTGTGTGTGTGTGTGTGTGTGTGTGTGTGTGTGTGTGTGTGTGTGTGTGTGTGTGTGTGTGTTCTGACCTGGATTTTCTCTGTACTGAACAGGTAACTGGCCATAAGCTGGAGAGCCTCTGGGTTGTCATGGTGATACTGTAATGCTCTTTCGATGAACTCTCTGCACTTTTCTGCAGCTCCCTCCTCCATGCTACGCGCACACACACACACACACACAGAGAGAAGCAACTGATCTCAACCCATCAGAAATGAGGAAGCATGAGATGGAGCGATGGAGCTGCGAGTGTGAGCGGAGTTATGCCGTCTCTAATACCAGAGGTCCGTTAAGTAAATCTCAGCGATGGAGCAGTAGGCTACGCTGACGTCCTTCGCTGTAGGAAGCTCGTGGTGTTCATCCGTCATGGCAGCCGCGGCTCCCGCAGCAGCCTGAGCCTGCAGAAATAAAAGAATTAAATAAAAATTACAGGGCTGCTTCCGTACATCTGACTATTTGTTATAAACGTATAAATGAAGTAGACAAAAACACAAATGTTCCTAAACAGTTAACAAATGTAGAGGTGTCTATACGTATAGAAAACTTTCACCTGCATGAACACTTTCCTAACCAAACTCATGAGATGTTGTGTTATTAGCTTCTTTAGCATCAACCATTACACCAGAATAAAAGTCTGCTATAATAAACACAATAAACATGTCACAATCTACTGAAATGTGTAAACAAACAAATGCACGATGTGTTCGTTTGTTGACTACTGGGAACATACTGTCCTATAAATGAAGCTTTTCTACTTTCCAACAATGTTTTATTATAAAACTGAATTTGGTTTGAATCTAAATATGCTCTTGTCATTTGCTTTACTTTTATTTTGAAACACTGCTTCTGAGAACTGGTTTGCTTTGATTTTATATTAACTTAATTTTTATTTAATTTCCCCGTGTCCTGTCTGGCTGTGAAGCAAACAGAGTTGATGTCTGAATGCTGGTGACAAGCCTTACAGATTTACTCTCAGGTGGAGCATCAAAGCGTCTGCTTTTAATGTCACGCCTGATACTTAAAACTTTATTGTTATTGTTTTTGATGCTTTGTAATTCCGACCAGACACGGAGACAGAGGTGAAAGAGAAAGGAAAAGACAAAAGGAAGGGGTAAACAACCAATGATGAACAAGAGTCTGCTTCTAGACCTGCAGAAAAGGGACACACAACAATACAACAGGAGCAAGCTATCACTGCGTCAACCTGATGAGGAAATATAAAATCAGCATTGTTTTACTGAACAATCACGATAATAAATCACAGTGCATTTACAAACTTAAAAGTGTACATATCAGTTGGATGGTGTGTTCACTTTTACAGCTGAACATGGCTAAACAATATTAACATCAAGGTTCATTATTTGAACCGTTTTATGAGTGTTGAGCATGTTTGTGGCAGCTTCAGTGTGAGCCGATTGGGTTTGATCTGTAAAGTCTCTGATCACACGGGTGCTGCTGCAGTGGTCCTAGCTCTCCAAACATGAAAGAGTCCCGCTGGTTTTCATCACCCGACAGTGATGAAGACCTTCTGCACAGATGTTTCTTTTATATACTACCCAACAGCACCCCCTTGTGGCCACATCTATGTCTGCAGTAGTGTTTTATCCATAGACTGCCATGAATCCTCACTCACTCACTCACTCACTCACTCACCACTGTTTCTTGTTTCTCCAGTGCAGACAGGAGGACGTGTATCCCTCTGCTGTAGTAATCCACAGCCTCCTGGCCGGTGTGGATTTGTCCCAGATTCATGTACTTGCTGTGACCAACATCTGGACTCAGCTCCACAGCACGAAGGAGAACTTGAGACTCAGTCAAGGAAACAAGAGCATCAATGCTTTGATAGAGAATAAAAATGCAGCTGTGTGTTTCGGTGTGGCTGACCGGTTCTAAAGAACATAAAGGATATTTCTTTAGCTTTCTGCATGTGTCCTAATTCACAGCTGATGTGTCCCAGCATGTCCAGAGCCTGCAGGTTGTTGGGGTCCACATCCAAGGCTCGCTGACAGAAAAGTCCAGCCATTTCAAAATCAAAGCTGTCCATGGATTCCTGCGTCTGAACAACACAAACAGGCATACATCAGACCGCAGCAGTGAGTGGGAACCGTGTTTCCTGTCAGTGTAACCTTCTCCAGCAGTTGCTGCACTGAGTACTTCTCAGCTGTCTTCTTCTTAGCCTTCTCGTGCATCCTCAGCTTCATCCTCTCCTGGGGTGACAAGCCAACAAATCCAACATCTGTTGAAAAGACACACCAAGCAGTTACGTCTCACTTAAGAGTGGATTTGAACGGTCTACAACATGTTGAGTAAATGAACCGAGAACATCGGACTGACCCTGGTTTGGGCGGTTGTCTTTCCTTTTAGGTTTGTTTTTCTTCTTGCCCTTAGCCTGGCCTCCCATTCTAAAGGGAATTCTGATGTTTATTACTTCTATGACAACTTTTCTTCTTAAAAACTACCCAAAAGCGTGTACACGCGTGTAGGAAACTGAATAGCCAGAGGTTTGCAATACGCATGCGCCGGAGACTGACTGCATCACAACTACGGAAAGTGGTTACGGACTAAATACCTCATCACGTTGGAAATCGCTTTTTTATCTGAACCATTTTTAATGTGTTGCGGGTTTGCTTGAGTGTTTGTTTTAACGCGACGTTAATCTGATCATTGTAAAATCTAAACGCTAACATTTATTTTTACTAGTTACTGTTTTCGCAATGTCGGGACGGCCGTTTATGGTTGACACGTTTATCAACCAATGAAATGTCCGTCTATGAGTGACGTATACGAAACTCTAGATTGTAACCAATGATGAGGTACGTTTTTGGCACGTTTGTAATTTTTTTTTTCTCATTTTTTGCAATTTATTGTAAATAAACGAATGACAGAGACGGTGCGGGCTGTGGAATTGCTCATGAGAATATACTTTCCAAGCACACGGCCGCGTTTTAAGGTAATTAAAGTGTATTTTGTTTGAATTGATGAAATCACAAACCCGCTCTGCCTGTAAGGTTTCCGTTGAATTTAGCGAAGTAAATGAATGACAAAGCGACGTTAGATTAGCCGCCAGTGATCATGCTAAAGCTTGGTGTTGCTCATCTCTTACGTTGCTAGTCAACATGCTCCTTTCCAAAACGACGACGATGATGCAGCGTGAAAGCTGTTCGCTACACTTTCCTTCTTTTGTTTTGACACACAGCCGTTATCGTCCGTTGTTGCCGTTGGCGCGTTAGCGTTTTAGCTAGTTTCCCGACCGAGCTCGTCTCATGGCGTGTGCATCCTTCATCGTTTCTGTTCCAGCGCTTGGTAGGTTGCTGTTTGCTGAAAACCGTCGGAGTGGTTGCTCACAGGCAACCGTGGCCAATGCCACAGGCGCAGCCCGCCCTGAGAAGTGGACTTTCAGCGTTAAAGCCAACCCCGCCTGACTGTTGGACCATAAGGGACTGAGTCAGCCATGTCCGAGGTTAATAAAGATGTGATAGACCTGGTTTGGGGGAGACCCTCGGGAGGAGGGGTGTCCACCTCCATCTTCAGAAGATGGTCCCAAGGTAAGGGTTTGTTGTTTTGGAGTATGAATGAGTTTGGTGTTAATCTAACCTTTGAGTGTTGCTTCTCCAACGTTTCCCCGTAACGGAAAGTCGTCATGTTTTTTTGTTTGTCAGGGTTTGTTTTTAGTGAGTATGAGCAAACGGCGCTGGAGCAGTTTGAAGGAGGGCCATGTGCTGTAATTGCACCTGTCCAGGTATAATGGCTCATTAATCAGTCTAGACTTGGACTAGTGGAAAACACACCATCCTGTAATATTTGTGCACATCCAGAGATAAAGTTGGTGTTTTCGTTTCAGGCATTTCTTTTAAAGAACATCCTCTTCAGCAGAGAAAGCTCAAACTGGAGACAGCTGTCAGGTAGATGACCTCCAGCAGCATTTGAATGATTGAGTTTTGCTGTTTGTAGACCGATGAACACCTGTTACATGTTTGTGTTTGTTAGAGGAGGAGCAGAGGACGGCGTTGTGCTCAACACTCAGTGAGATCCTAGAGTCCGCCTGTGCCGGCCCCACCTCAGGATTCTGCCTGGTGACCTGGGCTAAGGGACAAAGCCCAAAGACTAGCGTGCTGTCCAAGAGTCTGACTGCATCTCAAACACAGGACTCGTCAGAAGCAGAGAGCAGCCAGCCACAACAGGAACCAGAACCCAGTAAGTCCTGTCTGTCTCTTTGGATGCTTAAAGGGCAAGTCACTCCAAATCAACATTTTTTTTACTGATAAACTATATAAATGAGTGTCTGATTATGCTGTAGACAAATGTAGTCAATAACTTGGCACTTTAGTGCATCTTAGTTAAAATTTAAATTTTCTGCCTAAAACTGTCAGCGATGCACCGTCATCAGGCAAAAACTCAGCACTGCATTTGAATTTAAACCTGCCATTGCTATTGGCTAAGAGGTACACTATGATGTTAGATGGTACATTATGATGTCACAATGTTGCGAGTGTGTGTATTTGTTAGCGGCTCCGCCCTCTCGGTCTGCTAAGCAACAGCATTTGTTGCATTTTTCAAACAGGAAGTGGGAGTTGAGTAAGAATCTGGTAGGGGATGACTTACTCTTTAAGTATGTCGGGGTGATAAAATGCTATCATTCACCGTGGCTTGGTCTTTACTGACTGTCACATTTAGTGGGATTTGTTCTGTTTTTGTCTGTTTTCTTGTGTCTAGCTGCTCTGGCTGCTGAGGACCTGGGCTTCGAGCAGTTCCACAGCGCTCTCCAGTAAGTGATGAAATAATGATTTAGTATTTGTTATTTTCCCTTTCCTGTATGACAATAAAGGATTCACTGGGTTTTCCGGACGGATAAAAACTGTCAAATCCAGATTTAGCTGTTCTTATGCTGGATTAGGCTCTCGCTGTTTTCACCCAGAAGATGTCATCAGCAGATAAGAGCAGGTTGTGCTGATTTATTTTGGGTTTCATATTCTGTTAGTTCTTTCACTCTGCTCACAATACGCTGAATACACACACACAGCACAACATTACACACACATTAAAAGCATGCTGTAGGTGTTTGCTGTATGAATAAGGAAGGTTCCTCATGCAGCTCGCTGGCAGCTCAGACACAGTCAGCAGAAAGCGGAGCTTGCAGCTGAAGAAGGGTTTGTTAGCTAACGCTGACCGCTTCAGCAGCTACCTTTCTAAGGTCTAGAACAAGAAGAGCAAATACTTTTTTATTTGACTGTCTTCTCATGCAGCTAATTAGTCTTGTGTTTATTCTGAGAGAGCACCAACCGCTGCTGAAGCCCTCCTGAACCCTGATAAATCTGACTTGTGGTTGTTTGATTTCTCTTTCCGCTCCTTTCCCTGACCTGCAGCCAGCGAACGGTGCTGTCAGTGGCTGACCTCAGAGAAGAGGTGCTGTCGCTGCACCACTCCTGGAGGGGGTGCTGTGGTGTTTTGCTTTTCTTGTATTCTGTCATCATCACAAAGGTAAAGAAAAGCCCGTGGCAGTGCGTTTTAAATAGGTAACTGGTTTAATTATGAAATGTTACGTAACCATATCGGTCATTTCATCTCTTAAAATGTGTCGCCACTGTTTGTTTTAGGATGAATGTTTTATTAGTTACAATTAGGGATGGACAAGATATCGGTATCGGCCGAAGTTAGTCACTTTTTAACGTATCGGTCTGGTCCGATAAACAAAACCGGGCCGACATTAACAACCAATATTTTTTACGTTCGTCTTTTGGGGGGGGGGGGTTGTTTAGTCATGTGACTGTGGTTGTAATCATCTCAGAAGAATGTGTGTGTGTGTGTGTGTGTGTGTGTGTGTGTGTGTGTGTGTGTGTGTGTGTGTGTGTGTGTGTGTGTGTGTGTGTGTGTGTGTGTGTGTGTGTGTGTGCGTGTGTGTGTGCGTGTGTGTGTGTGTGTGTGTTTTTTTTCTGTTTCAGGTCGGAACATTCCTCAAGTCTCCAAAGTTCCCTATTTGGATTCTTGGCAGTGAAACTCATCTCTCTGTATTCTTCACCAAGGCAGGTTCAGCACACTCCTACATAGGAGCCAACACACACACACACACGCACACATACACACTCTACACGTAGACACTGCGTGTAACACAAACCAGTCTTCCCAGCAGGTTGGAAAAGCTAAAATCAGGAATGTGCTTTAGATGTTTAATATTCTGCAGATCCGGTATCAGACGTGTTGGAGTAGGAAAGGGGACACGACTCCCACTCGTCAAACATGTATATAACCCAGCAGAGACACACTTTCATTATTATCATGTTTTTAGCTTAATTATGTGTTTATTCATAAAGCACACGGCGGTCGAGGCTGAACACTGATGCACTCAAACAAGATGACTCTAATTAAACAGGAAGGATGAACACAACAGGCCAGCAGCATGCTAATTCAAGAAAAGTGATAGAAAATACAACTTTTTACACTGCTGGGGGGTGGCCGGTCTGACCCAGAGACGGCATGGCCACCCCGGTGCTACTCTTCCACCTCAGGACCGCTGGTCTAGCATAACCTGCAGAACACGTTTCTGTCACACATCAGAAAGGTGTAGTAGAGCTGCACCTGCATGAGACTGAAAAACAGACTAAAATCCTAAACGAGATCCGAAGTCAGGACCAGAGCGATGAGATCACCTGATGCATCTGGCTGCTGAGTTCAGGACCAGCCGCAGCCTACAGGTCATGTCTGTGGCAGACCTGCATGTGTGCTGATGTAGTCCAGCCTAGACACGGTTAGTGTGTCGGTCTCCTGGGGACTCGTCTACCCACCGGACTTATGCCCACATCTGAGCGTATTCATCATTGTGTGTGTGTGTGTGTGTGTGTGTGTGTGAATGTTCCTTACTATAATAATGTGTGGGAACAGCATCTGGAGGTAGAACGGGGGAACCGCCACACCGACGCTCTCAGTCATCCACTACCCATAAATAAATCGTTGGGCGAGTCACATGACTGGTGCTACAACACCCGACGGGAATCTGACCTTGTGGAGTGGATTTAGTGTCTTTGTAATCACGATTTTTACTCTTCCCATTTTTATCATCTTTCCTGGTCTTCTTCCGCCTCTCCGGGCCGGGGTCGGGGTGGGGGGCAGCATCCCAACTAGGGAGTTCCAGACCGTCCTCTCCCTGGCCACCTCCACCAGCTCCTCCGGCAGGACCATGAGGTGTTCCTGGGCCAGATCGGAGATGCACTTTCTCCAACGTGTCCTGGGTGGACCGGGGGCCTCCTGCCGGCAGCACGTGCCTGAAACTCCTCCCTGGGGAGGCGTCCAGGAGGCATCCTAACAAGATGCCCAAACCACCTGAACTGACTCCTCTCCATATGGAGGAGCAGCGGTTCTCCGAGTCTCTCCTGAATGTCCGAGCTCCTCACCCTATCCCTAAGGCTGAGCCCACCACCCCACAGAGAAAACTCACTGCGGACGCTTGTATCCGCCATCTTGTTCTTTCAGTCCTGACCCAGAGCTCGTGACCGTAGATGAGGACTGGGCGGTAAATGGAGAGCCTTGCGTTCCGGCTTTAGCTCCTCCTTCACCACAACAGACCGCTTCAGCGTCCGCCTCACTGCAGACTCCCCAATCCGCCTGTCGGATCTCCCGCTCCCTCCTTCCCAAGACCCGAGGTACCTGAACTCCTCCACTTAAGGCAGGACGTCTCCTGACCCGGAGTTGGCAAGCTGCCCTTTTCCGGTCCCGGTTCCCATTTTTATGATGTTCTTAATCCTTTTTAATTCCTATTATTTTGTGTCCTTGTGAAACGCCTCGTGGTTCTGCCTGAGATGCATTGGATAAAATATGGTTTCTGTATTATTATTAAGGACTTGTCAGAGCTGCTGTTTGCAGTAGACGTGTCTCCGTTAGCGCGCCGGCAGCAGATCCGTCTGGAGCCATGCTGGGATTCGGGATCCTTTGTGGAGCGACAGATTTACCATACAGATCCGAGAACCCGTTACTCCACCATATATCAGATGAAAGTATTTATTCCTGAGAGGAACCTCTCCTCTGTCCCGACCGCGGTTATGACCTTTGCAGCTTGTTTGGTTCTTTTGCGCTTCGGTAGCCAGCGTCTCGATCCCGCTACAAAGTTTTCTTTTTTGCAGGTAGAACGCAGGAATCCTCACGTGCTGAGGACGTAGCGTGACCAAATATGGGTAAATGAGGGCGTTTCTGTATGTAAATGACTGAGAACGCACACGAGCACCTGGGTAGCACAGGTGGGAAAGCGCATGTTTCATAAATCAGGATTAACTTAAGTGGTCTTTACAGGTGTTCCCAGCCAGGTGGGCCCTGAGCCTGGTGTGTGGCTGGTTTGAGCTGTAGGTTAGGGTTGGAGGATTTCATGGTGTAAAGCACATACCTAGATGTGTGTGAGTGAGTGTGTGTGTGTGTGTGTCCGTTTGACTGGAACCTTTCTGCTGTTGGATACGAGACGCTGCATAGTACTCTTCTATTGTGTAAAAGGCCTGTATGTGATAGAGCACCTTCTAGGGTCCTACGACCCCCCAGGGCACTTTACAACACAAACAGACATTCACACACTGGTGATGATGAGCTACCATGTAGCCACAGCCACCCCGGGCATCTAATGGCGACAGCAGTCCCTCCAACCACCACCAGTAGGTGAAGTGTCTTGCCCAAGGACACAACAACTGCAAGAGACGGAGCTCGAACCTCCAACCCTCTGGTTATGGGGTGGGCGTGTAACCCCACCGTGTGATGCAAGGGTTCCCCGAGCCCCCTGACACGTGCTAAAGCTAACCAGGGTGTATGGTCGCTGTTGGTGAACGTGCACATTTACACACAGCCCAGCTGTTGCAAATCGCTGAAAAATAACCACACCCTTAATGCAGCATAGATTAAAATCTGGGTTACACGCTCAGCTGGATGAGTGTGTTGGCTCCATGATGATCCAGAGTCATCACACACACACACACACACACACACACACACACACACAAACGACTTCACAATCGCTGCAATTCCCTCAGAGCTCCAAATGTCTTCTACACACACACACACACACACAGTGTAGAGGGATGAAACTTAATCCTGATTAACTTGGTGTGTGTGTATACATACGTACGTATGTGTGTGTGTGTGTGTCTGCATGTGGAGTGTGTGTGTACATACATGTGTGTGTATGTGTACATACGGACGTACATTTGTGTGTGTGTCTGTGTGTGTACATATGTACGTTTGTGTGTGCATACATATGTACGTATGTGTGTGTGTGTGTGTGTGTGTGTGTATACATATGTACGTTTGTGTGTGTGTACATGTGTGTGTGTCTGTGTGTGTACATATGTACGTGTGTGTGTGTATACATATGTACGTGTGTGTGTGTGTGTGTGTATACATATGTACGTGTGTGTGTGTGTGTGTGTGTACGTGTGTGTATGTATACATATGTACGTTGTGTGTGTGTGTGTGTATACATATGTACGTGTGTGTGTGTGTGTGTGTGTGTGTGTGTGTGTCTGCATGTGGAGTGTGTGTGTGTGTGTGTACATACATGTGTGTGTATGTGTACATACGGACGTACGTTTGTGTGTGTGTCTGTGTGTGTACATATGTACGTGTGTGTGTGTGCATACATATGTACGTATGTGTGCGTGTGTGTGTGTGTATACATATGTACGTTTGTGTGTGTGTACATGTGTGTGTGTCTGTGTGTGTACATATGTACGTGTGTGTGTGTATACATATGTACGTGTGTGTGTGTGTGTGTGTGTGTGTGTGTGTGTGTGTGTGTGTGTGTGTGTGTGTGTGTGTGTGTGTGTGTGTGTGTGTGTGTGTGTGTACGTGTGTGTATGTATACATATGTACGTTTGTGTGTACATATGTACGTACGTATGTGTGTGTGTGTGTGTGTGTGTGTGTGTGTGTGACTTCAGGTGGATGGGTTACGGTAAGGAATGTGATTCCAGAGTTTTCATCTGGATCCGTTTGTTCCGCTGGAGACAGGAAACCCTGAACATGCGCTCATGCTGACGTGCGCTGATGACATCACCACGCTGCGCTTCTTGTAATCAGTTCTGATTTCTGCAGTCAGAAGTTTACATAAACTCATAATCAGTGTGGGCGTCATTCATGTTGGAGCTTTAATGGTGGATTTGAACTGTGCACACACACACACACACACACACCTGCTAACATCTGTGCATCTTGTCCCCATCCCGGCGCCTGTACACTTCTGGCTTGACAGAATCGGTACGTTTCTTTGAAACTGGCTGTTTTTCTGGCTAAAGTCTAGTTTTAAACGACAGCTTTCGGGAAGCTACCTTTAGCTTGTTTTATCCAATCAGAAACCAGCTCTGGTGCTCAGGGTCACTGTTCTGTCGGAGTGTCCAAACTCCGGCCTCCAGGTTGAGGACTACTCGTCAGTTTGAAGAATGTGGAGGTCAACCGAAGCTGGTCTTTGGCTCTCTGGAGTCTGTAAACTGGTTTAAGCCTGTGTGAATAATTAGGAAGCGTAACATCCCCCTCAGTCATTAAGTATCCATAACTAATGCCTTTCACAGCCATGAGTGAGGAAAACTGCGGCGTGAGCCTTTTGTATTGTTTCTGTCACAGGTCATGTGACTTTCTATCTAATTCAGGTGCTTTTTCTGGGCTTCGTGATGCAAAAATACACACAACTTGGTTATGTTGCTTTTAGCTTCGATGTAAAGTCGTTCCCACACACCACAACACCCGATCCTGCGTCTGATGTGACTCTTGCTGCCTTTGGGGACAGCGGTGGGCTCCGAGTGTCTGATGCTATGCGACTGTGGCTTTTAGACCTTAATAGCATTTGTGTGTTTGATCTAATCTACCTACATAAAGGCCGTTTAGCCTTTTCTGTTTTTGCCCCATGACACCCCCGCTCTCTGCCGAGGCCTGGGTCCTTGTGAAGCAAGCCGAGAGCATGTGACAGAAGGTCTTCTGTTTGGAGGTTTCTGAGAGGGAAGGAGTCACGTGGACAGGTCGGCATCGGGGTGCTTCCTCTTTAGCTTACGCTAGCTCGGTTGGCCGATGGAAGGATTCTCCTTCCAGTTTCTACCTCCTTACCTCTTTATTGGTCCCTCATGGAAAGAAGAAAGCAGGAAAGGAAGTTGAGAGGAAGGATGCACTTAAAAGAAGAGCACTACAGTGGTCACTCAGGAAGGAGGGGGGGGGGGGGG
>SSNQ01000134.1:728838-740136 GCA_006942095.1 Nothobranchius kuhntae | reverse complement strand
GTGTGTGTGTGTGTGTGTGTGTGTGTGTGTGTGTGTGTGTGTGTGTGTGTGTGTGTGTGTGTGTGTGTGCGCATGGATGTCCTTCGAGGCGTCCTAAAGAGTGAGGAAGTGCGTGCTGACCCGGTTCATTCAGCGAGGCTGACCCGGTTCATTCAGCGGTGCTGTTTTGACAGAAAGAGTTAAGGGTAAGGGTTACCGTGACGACTGTCTGGTAACTGATGATGCTCAAATGTAATTCCTTCCTCGTCTCTGGAGACGAGCCTGCATCCCACGACCTTCCAGTCGGTGGCTGTGAAAATCACAGACCTGCTAGCTGACGTGCGCTAGCCTGCAGATCCCTTTGCTCCCCTCCTGGTAGACGCTGCATCTGTAGCTTGTTCTGAGCTGCCCACAGTCTATCTGAAGCAGATCTACGGGACCTTCTACCAAACAGGAAGACTTGCCCTTTCTCATAATGCCAGTGGGTGCGGGCCTCACATGAACAGCCTAACAAAGCGGCGTACATTAGCGGTCATTAATAATCTGTGACGGGTCAGACCAAAGGTCATTGTACTGGGATGAAAGTCTGTGTGCACGCTGCATTATTCTGTCTTCCCCTGGGTGTCCTCCTGTGTTATTGGACCCATCACCGTGCTCTACAACTACTCGCTGGTGTCTCGTCTCTTTTAGCCAGACGCACTTTTGGTCATCCAAGACGACGGGATAAATCACACTATTGTCCTTCCTGTCACACCTGCAGCTCATGAGAAACTGATACAGAAACCGCTCTCATTAAGGTACAAACGAGACGCTTCCTGCATTTGGTCGTTATAATCTCCTGAGATGTGTCCGCTGAGGTGAACCGCATTCAAAAACACACGTAGTCTTCATAAAAGCGCTGGCGAGCTTATCTTCACCTGCTGGGAACAAGACTGGAGGCACCATCTGCTTTGTCTGTGTGAAACTGAGCTCTGCAAGCATTCTTGTGACCACTCTCAGCCTCACAATAGCTCTTTAGACAGACAGGAGGGAAAGGAAGTGTAACTCTAGGAAAGCACGACGTGTACCTGTCCCAGCTGAGGGAGCTACCTGGATGAGGAGATAAAGGCTGAAAAGCAAGAGGAAGAGTCCCGCTCTGGGAGTGCAGGAAGTACTACAAGGTGGAGTACCTACTTAGCACAGGAACAGAGAAAGAAAAGGGCAGAGAGGGTTCGGTTGTTCACCACAGAGAGCTTCAGGAGCAGGAAGCAACAAGATGTGGGTGGAGAGAGTGGAGCAGACCGCCTCCCTCCACAGGACACCGGTGATGAAGAGGGTTCTGTGACCATCGGCCTTTTTCTCAGGGACACAGGAAGTTAGTCCGGTCTGATGAAAAGCATCGTGTGTGTGTGTGTGTGTGTGTGTGTGTGTGTGTGTGTGTGTGTGTGTGTGTGTGTTGTTCTAGCTTCAAACCTTTAGGGTGTCTTGTTGTTTCTCTGTCATGCAGGTCAAGGGTTTGTGCACAGAGGTCAGGCTGCAGAGTTTGGAATGTGCTCCTTGATTTCATTAGCCACACTTAAAGAGCTGGCCTTGGTGCAGATGTGTGTGTGTGCGTGCATGCGTGCACGTGTGTTTGCACGAGCACGCATGAGAATAGAGTTCATTGCTCCAGTTCAAGCCAACACTCGTCACCAGGGATGTGATGTGTTTATGGCACAGATTCAGAATCGTACAAACACCTTCACAGTGGAGGGGAACGAGCCGCTGAGTCACACAAACACACACTTCCAACGCTCCTGCAGCGTCAGCGAGCTCCATGACTCGTTTTCCTACTCAGCAGCATCTTCCCAAGGCCTCTAATAAAACAGATCAAAGAGCAGTGAGCAGACATGTCATTACACACACACACACACACACACACACACAGCCCGTCTGTCTGCTGCTGCTGACACGACTCGCTGGCTCTTTGTTTCTCATGTCGTTGTTTTGGACAGACCATAATAGCGTGATGTCGGCACATCCCTGATGGCCGCTTACTGGAGTTCATCTTCAGGGAACAAACACAACTGACATCAGTTGTAATTCCAGCTGGAGTTCAGCTCCGTCGCCTCGGGGTTCCTCGTGTTTTCTTAGGAGGCGGGACTACAGTTCATGAGAACACGCTCCGAGTCTGAGCATCCATGTTTGTTCTCCCCTCCTTCTGGACCTCTAGAAGCATAACAGACGTCTCCATCTCATGACGAATCTGCTGTCGCACTCATGGAGCCTGTAATGTTAACACATCCAGACCACACTCACCAGCGGAGGAGCCTGCAGCTGGGAGTCGTCTCTTCTTGATGTGTCCCCCCGAACACCCTTTCTCCAGACTTCAGCTACAAGTGGGCCGTGAAGCCCGGCAGCAGCGTGGGTCTGGGCCTCACGCCGTTAATAAAGAGGCCAGCTGAAGGAGATGAGCAGGCTTCATTTGTTCTCCTAAACATGACATGTTTGTCCATCGAGTCCATCCATCCTGCCCTAACCCTGGCAGGAGAACCCCCTGATCCCTCTGTGCAGCACAGTGTTATCTAGAGAGAGAAGATGTGTTTGTGGAGCTAACCCTCTCTCCCATCCTCCGTTTGAGCCAGATGACTTCTACTTGTGAGTGCTGCTTGTGTTAGTGCCAGCAGAAGCCAGCGTGCACGTTAAACTCCGAGGCTTTGAATAAAAACATCTGAATTGTGCCCAAAAATAAGATAAGAGGCATGAGGAGGCATTCTTCTGCCGTGAGATCAGCGCTGAGCTCTCTGGTTGCATGTCTTTCGTCTTGGTGCTTAAACTCTCCTCAGATGGAGACGTTTGGTAAATTGTACTCCGTCACCTTTAATCTGCCTGGACGTTCTACGTAGAACCGGCCGGGCCCGTCCGATTCAGCCTGTAAGCCACGTTTCTCGTTAAAGGCGTCGCCCACACTCAGATCAACAAATGCTGCAGTGCCCATCGCTGAGCGGGTCCGAGTGCGAGAGGCTTGATTTCCTGATGTGTGTTTGGGATGACTTCATCAGCAGATCCGTTAACAGCCCAGTGGTTTCTGCAGCCCCTCAGGCTGCTCGGCGCTCCTGAGACGGGCGACTCGTGCGTTCTGTTCTGTTTTTGCTGCTCTATCAAATGTAGCTTTTCTGTTTAGCAGAAACAAAATCCTGAAGAGTTTCTGGGGGAGTTGTTCAGCCGCGGCGGCCCTCCGACCAGCGGCCTCTGAGCTGGTCGTTAGGAACTAAAACTTACGTCTCTCTCTCTCTCCTGGCTGTCCTGCTGCAGGAACTGTCGCTCGTAGGTCCAGAGTCTCCGTCGGAACAGGCCAGAAGGGTTTTCCAGTCATTCGATCCTGAAGGTAACGAGTGTTGTGATTCTGTACGTTTTACTCCTGATGGTGATCTTCCATCCTTACGGCAGGAGCTCACCGACGGCGTTAACCTTCCGACCCACCGCGGTGGTCGGGTCCTGCCCAACGGTGTTCTGGTCCGTGCTGCAGATGCATTCCTCTCATCTTCACTGTTGATGTTTAAGTTGGTGTCAGCTCCTCAGACAGCTGAGCCAGCCTTCCTGCTTCATCCCTCTCTTCCTCCCTTCTTAACATTCCCAGAATAAACGGTGAGGGAGGCACGACTGGTTGCTTGGTTTTTGCTTTTATTATTCAGCCGTTTACCACCAGAGACGGATGACTCGCTCTTCTAAGATGGAAAATAATTCAGATTCATCACCGAGGCTTGTTTTGCTTTGCGTCTCCGTCCTGTTTCCAGTGAGCCGCTGCAGCGGTCTTAATGTTCTGGCAGATAGTCCGTGACTTGTCCCTGAGCAGCGGGCTGCTGTGTGCTGGTTTCATCTCACCTGAAGCTTCCAGTGTCCGTGGGCTCTAAAGAGGGACAAAAGGTTAAGAAGCAGAACGCTGTGAGATTAGCGCTCACTCGTGCAGCTGTGCACGTAGCTGTGCACGCAGCTGGAGCGTTCAGCGGAGTAAATCAGCAGTTGTGCTGCTTATCGTCATGTTTTACGGGAAACTCTGATACAACAAACAGCCTTGTTGGCTCTAGGCTTCATAGGAACATGTGCTGCTTTGTGCTGGATCTGCATGTGATGCAGCCTGATCACGGGACGAGCGGCTCCAGCAGCAGACGTGTAAACAGAACCGTCATCGTTTGTTTCTTCCTGTTGCACAACGGAGCCGTCCTGCTGCCGCTGCTCAGCGCGTTCTGCCGACCACATGTTCGTCTCTCACCCACACACGTGCACACAGTCGGCGCGCCCGCAGACTTTCATGTGTGTTGTGCACACATGAGAGGAGACGGGCTGTAAGCAGCACAAGTATCCGTGCACTGTAGTGAAGGACGCAAACCTGAGTGTGACGCGTCAGTGTGGCTCCCTGTGGCTGCAGCGCGTCGGTCTTCATGTCCCCGTGTCGCGGTCAGGTGGAACATCTGCAGGAGAACACACCGCCATATCTTCAGATCACATCTGGGGTGCATGCGTGTGTGAGAACGAGACGCGGGGACTTGTGAGGTCATGTTTCAGCGGGAGAAAAGCTCTGGGTCTGGGTTGGGTCCCGTCTAGTGCGATTCAGCCACTTATTAATAATACGTTTTATTTAACGCGCCTTTCATGACTCCCAAGGACACTTTACAGCAGGGGGCATAAATAAAACAGGATCAACGGTGCAGGAGTGTGAAAACACGAAGATGTGGTGAAAGCTTGTTTGAACAGTGGGTTTTGATTTAAAGAGCGAGTGATTCTGACCCTCTTCATGTTCTCGTGTTCTAGATAACGGCTTCATCCCAGACTCTCTGCTGGAGGACGTCATGAAAGCTCTGGACCTCGTCTCTGAGCCTGAGTAGTAAGTGTTGCACAGCACACCTGCAGCGCGTCTGAAGTCGAGGCCGGCCCAGGTCAGTACCTCTGCTCAGGTTTCACTACCAGATGCTATAAAGTAGGACCGGGGAGAGCCCGCTATAAAAGCTCGGCACGAGGCTTAGGGTACGGTCCTTAACGTCAGGAAGGAAGAGAAGGATGGAGGAAGTGCTTCAAAGTGCCGCTTCCAACAGAAGCACGTTCTCCTCTGAGGAACAAAAGGTCCCGAGGCCGCAGCCGTGGGGCTCTCCGAGCAGCAGAGCACTAATCGGGTCTGCAGAGCCCCAGATGGCCGATGCATCACAGCAGAACGGCGACCTGAGAGGAGACTCCCGTAGCAACCAGGACTCGCGTTAACCTCGGGAAGAGCAGGTCGTAGGCACGAGCAGGAGGTTCAACAGGAGCTCCGAGGAACGTTTACAGATCTGTGGAGACGAGTCCAGGACGCCCGACCGGCAACAGTCTGATGGGACCGTGTGTTCTGGGTGGGTTTTCATAAAGCATCGCCTGAACCCGATCCAACACAGAAATGTCTAGAGCTGGGCGTCGCCCTCATCACAGACCCGTCCCAACAGGATGGGACAGATTACAGATGATAATCTGTGACTCTGGCGTTCCGTCACGCTTTAATAGTTTTACACCCTGACCCTGACCCTGATGTAGACGTGTTCTCTCCGTCAGCCTGAAGGGGCGGGTTTGGGTCCTTGGCCCAGTCTGGTTCTGGCTCCGGTTCCAGCTAGAACACACTCTTCTCTCCTTCCTGCCTTAAAAGGACGTTCTGGCTAAAAGCTTAATGGCAGCAGAATAATAAAAACACTGATCCGACACGTCGGAATGTCGGAGTATTCATGAAAACGTGCGTCCGCCGACCCGAGCGCTGCCTGGTGCTGCCGGGTTTGGCCCAGCCGTCGCACACCGAGCTCGGTTCTTCCCTCTGTCAGAGCCTGTTACACCGTTTGTGTTTGACTTCTCAGCGTCGGCCTGGTGAGGAACAAGCTCGACCCGGAGAGCCTGGGCATCATTCTCCTGGGCCCGTTTCTGCTGGAGTTCTTCCCAGACCAGGTATGTGTGTCCGGAAACACGCTTCCAGTTCACACACGCACACACACACATTCCACTCTCCACACAGTCCGTGTCATGGGTAAAACATACGTGAGTGCGTGTGTGTGTGTGTGTGTGTGTGAGTGCGTGTGTGTGTGTGTGTGAGTGCGTGTGTGTGTGTGTGTGAGTGCGTGTGTGTGTGTGTGAGTGCGTGTGTGTGTGTGTGTGTGTGTGTGTGTGTGTGTGTGTGTGTGTGTGTGTGTGTGTGTGTGTGTGTGTGTGTGTGTGTGAGTGCGTGTGTGTGTGTGTGTGTGCGTGTGTGTGTGTGTGTGTGCGTGTGTGTGTGTGCGTGTGTGAGCGTGCGTGTGTGTGTGTTCCCATATCTGAGGAGTTAAAAACAGCAGTGAGATGCGTCTGAGAGGCAGGGATGGAGGGAGCTGTGCTAAAGTGATCAGGGCTTTAGGGATTCACCAGAGGAATGGTCTTGAGCCACAGAGAAATTACCCTAGCATTAGCCAACTGGACCCACACACACACACACACACACACTCAGACGCACGTGGGATTAGTGTGAGGGTTAGGGTTTCATATATAAGCTCCATAAACACCAAAAACTGGACACGACCTCAGACAGCAGGCCCCTCCTCACCTCCACTAGAAGGCTTTTGGCCCACCATCATTGTTCACGTTTGTATTGTTGGCTGCTCTGAGGGAACTGGAGTTGGGTTCCACCGTGTACACACACACACACACACACACACGATATGAAATGTGCCTCTGCCACGTCTGAGAGCAGTCGGCGTGTCCTTCACTCCTCTCTGCGTCTGTGTTTCAGGATTCTGGAATCCCGGACTCGTTTCCCGTCCTCCACTACAACGGACTCAAACAGTCCAACCACAAAGAAAAAGTGAGACGGCTTTCTGGTTCCTCTGTCTCTCTTCATTACTTCGCTTCATCGTTCTCACACACACACGCGCACACACACACACACACACGCTGCAGAATAAGCAGTAGCCGTTGTGACCCAGTAGCCCGTCCGTCCATCCAGACCCGAGCAGAACTTCAGAGTTCTGCGAGTCATTTCAGTGAGAGGCCCGCTGGGCGACCTGGCTATGGAGAACACCGGTTTGTTACAGGCTCGTGTTCTTTTAACCCTTTCAGAGCGAAGATGGGCTCGGTGTGTGACCAGATGTTCAGGTGCGTTTGTCTTAAATACGAGTTATTCTCATCAGGCGGACTTCATGCCTGGAAATAAAAGTCTTAGTTTCAGTGAAGCTCCGCCCACTCTGACACAGTCGTGTGCTGCAGCAGCTGTGGCGGCCCGGTGGGTGTGATATCCCAGTTTAGCCATGTGCTGATGCGGGTTCGAATCCCGCTGTGGGCAGCCATTTCTGAAGCAGATTCCATGTTTTTATGTTTTAGTTTTCTTGATTATTTTCTGCTAAAAGTTTTCTCCAAGCAGCGTTTTAGTTGTTGTGCTCTGCTCACGTCGCACGGACTCACACACACTAACACAAAGTGCTTAGATTTAAACACACAGACTAGTGGAGCTGCAACACAAGACGAGTTACTGCTGAGACCGGGATGGGAACCGGCCCCGCACTCTGACCCCTGGACTACCAACTCTGCTACCTGGGGGGGTTCAGACCAGAGAAGAGCTTCCAGGAGAGGAGCAGGGCTCCTTTAAGGATGCTTACTACCAATACTCACACACACACACACACACACACACAAGGCACCTATAAGGTCATGATGGCATTTCCATTCTCATGGCTCCAGATGGAAATAACAGATGTGTGTGTGTGTGGTAGGTGGAGTACGTGGAGGGGACGGCTCTGGTGCTCGGCTTTGAGGACCCGATGGTCCGGACTGACGACACTCCGGTGAAGCGCTGCCTACAGACCAAGTGGCCCTACATCGAGCTGCTGTGGACCACCAACCGCTCTCCGTCGCTGAACTAGCTCTGATCGTGTGTGTGTGTGTGTGTGTGTGTGTGTGTGTGTGTGTGTGTGTGTGTGTGTGTGTGTGTGTGTGTGGTTTGACCACCACCTCCCCAAACACTCGACCCCCTTAAACTTCCCCCATGAAAGGTCAGCAGAGACGGAGACACATGAGAAGGAGGACAAACAGAAGACAAGCATGTTCATGGAGTCATCATTTAAACCAGATTCATCCCATCACACACACACACACACACACACACACACTCCGCTCTGTTATCTGTTCTCCGTAGTTATTATTTACAGGCAGGATGTTGATGAGAAACGGAGCTCTAGTTTGTTTTTGCTGCGAGCCCACAGCTTCTGCTAGTTTAGTGGAAACGACATGTTTGACTCGCTCACCGAGTCCCGTAGAGCCAGGCGACTGGAGCACTAATCCTAATCCTAATCCAGCTACGGGACAGCCTACCAAAGCCTTCCACGTACAACACACACACACACACACCAGAGTTTACAGTCTGAGGGACCAACCCACACACAGATCCTAGCTGGAGGTTTTTGGTGTTTTAAGTAAGAAGTTGGTTCCGGTGCTCCGTGGGCTTCGTGCACCACCCCAGGGTGTTGGCCTCGTGCTCGTATTTATTATCACCTGCAGACGTTGTCAAATAAACACTTTTTGTTCACTTGTGTGGTTTTTGCTTTGAACCCTCAGCCTGCTCCTGCACGTTCCTCAGGTTTCAGAGGTCCTCGGTCCGTTTGCAGCTCCTTCACTAAATCACACACACACACACACACTGATGCTCTGTCCCAGAGACACTAAATCACACACACACACTGGTGCTGTGTGTCCCAGAGACACAATCTTCTGGGGCAGTAACGGCGAGTTAACTACGTCTCGGTAAGCAAATCTGTGAAACATGAATATTTAGCATCGCTGTGACGTCCGTCGCCAGGTGAACATTAGAGTTTTAAACATCCTGATGTGTGCCTGCTCTGCATCTGTTTTACAGTCTTGTGTGTTTAACCTCACACACACACGAGGCTAAGGTGTGCATGACCCGTGGTCCATCAGAGCCGGGCTGACGGGCGTTAACATGAAAGGAGCACTGAGGTGATTGGTCACAGCTGATCGACGCCGGCCTCATCTCCTTCCTGTGGTGCTTTCTGCCTTCATTCATTCATTCATTCATAGTGAAAGGTCTCTAGAACAACATGAATGTTTAGCACAGCAGGGTGACTGGGTGCACCTCTACAGAGTCAGTCTAATTCAACATGGCCGCCACAGAGGTCAGCAGTCATCGCTCACACGCACCCAGCACTAGTGGCTCTTGTGATGCGGCGTGAAATCCTGCTGAACAGCAGCAGACCTCAGGTGAAAACACCTGTCGAGTATGAAACGCTTCACTAGAACAAACCGGTACACACAGGTGGGTCTTAAACAGGTCAAAGGTCAGAGCAGCTCTCACATTCAGGGGCAGCCTGGTAACTCCAGCTCTGGTTAGAGGACCTGAGGCGTTTGTGATGCTTTATCATTTCAACCTGGTCAGATGGAAGTTTTAATGTTTACTGCATTCTAATCTGATTCCTGGTGGGCCTCCTGCCTTTAGACCCAAAGAATCAGCTGAGATAGACCAGAACTTTCCCTTCACCCTGTTTAGTCTGCCTTTAGGGCGGCGGAGCTAAGAGGTCCAGGCGAGGTGTCGGGAACAGCCTGAGGAGGAGTGATGGTCTCCTCTGGCAGGTCAAGGCGAGTGTCTGACCTCACCTGACAGAAACACCAGTGCTGCCCTTCATTTCATCACTCATAGGGTTCCTTTAGACAAGCGCTCTGTCATACAGAGCAGACTGGGGGGTTCGATTAGGGGAGCAGCAGTGTGTAATCCAGATCTGTGTGTGTGTGTGGTGGGGAGCATTAAACTTTCATACATTCACGTGAGACATCTCTGCTGTGACATGACAGTTGGTTCCATCACTACAGGATTATTGTCAGAGTGGGGAACAGCCTCTAGTGTAAAATCAGGCTAAGAGGTGTTGTTGTTGTTTACTAATGAGGCGCGTGCGTCTCACATCTGTGGCCGGATGTTCTTCCAGACTAGTTCTACCGAGTTTTCAGATAGAAAAGAGCGGTGCCATAAAAGGAGCGGTGACGCGCCATCCTCCTTTTTGCGCGCTGATGTGGTTTCTGTTCCGCGCGCGCGCGTGTGTGTGTGTGAGTTTTGTACAGAGGGTGGGGGCGCGGTGGTTCAGTCTAGCTGCGGAGGTTGTGGAGGTTTGAGGGTGTAAAGAGGAGGACGCAGCCTGGGAGCGCAGCGCAGCGGAAAGCGCGCACATGCGGTCACTTTGCGCTCTTGACTCCAGGACGAACGTCTCTCACCCGCACTTTGGAAGCTCCACTTTCGCTCAGATCTGGGAAGGTCGCGCTGCTGGAGGATGGAGCGTGTGCGGGATCGCGCCTCCTCTGCTGGGATGTTTGTGCTCGCTGCGCTCTGCCTGGCGCCAAACGGAGTCTGGAGTTTTAACCTTTACGCAGAGCATCCCACGGTTTACAGAGGACCCGATGGGAGTTATTTCGGGTATTCCGTGGACTTCTATCAAGCTTCTACCGACAGGAACACGTGAGTGGAAAGATCAGGGCAGAAGCTGTCCCTCCAGGTCCTGCAGGACTTCTCAGCGCCTCCAGCTGCAAACGTCGCGTCTTTAGAAAAGAATCAAACATGCGATGGGAAGGTTCCGTTTGGCCGTAAACTAGAAATGGTCTCATTTTCTGTCTTGTCCTTGTGTCCCCCAGGGTCAGCGTGCTGGTGGGGGCTCCTAGAGCCAACACCTCCCAGCCAGGCATCGTGGAGGCTGGGGCCGTCTATTACTGCCCCTGGCCCGGGCTACCCGAGAGCTGCAGACAGATTCCCTTTGACAACTCCAGTGAGTCACCTGAAATGTCCCCACACCTTGTTGTCTTCTGCACCAACCAAGTGGCTAAATGTCATGCGCTGTGCCCTCGTGGTCCCCAGCCCCCTCCTAGTTCTCTCAGGTTCCCTTCTAGTCACTCCCCGTAGTTCTCTATAGGTTCAGGTTTTCATTAGTCTCCTTCAGTGTGTTTTCCTTCTCCACTTGTTTTTTTCTCCCTCACTCCTCAGGTCTTTAGTTATGTGTATTTTGGTTCTCCTGTGCCCTGAGTCTTTTAGGTTTATATTCCTCTCCTCTGCTTAGTTTTTCCTTCCCATTTGGTTTATTGATTTCATCAGGCTCTCCTCTGGTTCTCTCTCCCCACGCACCTGCTGCTCATTTCCTAATCACCCAGCCCCTGCGTACAAAACCCTGTCTTGTCTCCCAGTGTGTGTCGGTCCCCTTACTAGGTCTCGGCTCG
Source organism: Nothobranchius kuhntae (assembly GCA_006942095.1). Lineage (NCBI taxonomy): Eukaryota > Metazoa > Chordata > Actinopteri > Cyprinodontiformes > Nothobranchiidae > Nothobranchius > Nothobranchius kuhntae. The sequence goes on along the minus strand of SSNQ01000134.1, from coordinate 728,955 downwards.
GAAAGTGAGCTTTAGTTTTAGTCAGAGTAAGTTATTAGGTTTTGGCTTCCTGCCCTTTGGAATTACCTTCCTAAATACAGGATTTTGCTTTGACCTTTGCTCCTGCCTCCTGGTGTC
>SSNQ01000134.1:725669-728828 GCA_006942095.1 Nothobranchius kuhntae | reverse complement strand
GTGTGTGTGTGAGTTTTGTACAGAGGGTGGGGGCGCGGTGGTTCAGTCTAGCTGCGGAGGTTGTGGAGGTTTGAGGGTGTAAAGAGGAGGACGCAGCCTGGGAGCGCAGCGCAGCGGAAAGCGCGCACATGCGGTCACTTTGCGCTCTTGACTCCAGGACGAACGTCTCTCACCCGCACTTTGGAAGCTCCACTTTCGCTCAGATCTGGGAAGGTCGCGCTGCTGGAGGATGGAGCGTGTGCGGGATCGCGCCTCCTCTGCTGGGATGTTTGTGCTCGCTGCGCTCTGCCTGGCGCCAAACGGAGTCTGGAGTTTTAACCTTTACGCAGAGCATCCCACGGTTTACAGAGGACCCGATGGGAGTTATTTCGGGTATTCCGTGGACTTCTATCAAGCTTCTACCGACAGGAACACGTGAGTGGAAAGATCAGGGCAGAAGCTGTCCCTCCAGGTCCTGCAGGACTTCTCAGCGCCTCCAGCTGCAAACGTCGCGTCTTTAGAAAAGAATCAAACATGCGATGGGAAGGTTCCGTTTGGCCGTAAACTAGAAATGGTCTCATTTTCTGTCTTGTCCTTGTGTCCCCCAGGGTCAGCGTGCTGGTGGGGGCTCCTAGAGCCAACACCTCCCAGCCAGGCATCGTGGAGGCTGGGGCCGTCTATTACTGCCCCTGGCCCGGGCTACCCGAGAGCTGCAGACAGATTCCCTTTGACAACTCCAGTGAGTCACCTGAAATGTCCCCACACCTTGTTGTCTTCTGCACCAACCAAGTGGCTAAATGTCATGCGCTGTGCCCTCGTGGTCCCCAGCCCCCTCCTAGTTCTCTCAGGTTCCCTTCTAGTCACTCCCCGTAGTTCTCTATAGGTTCAGGTTTTCATTAGTCTCCTTCAGTGTGTTTTCCTTCTCCACTTGTTTTTTTCTCCCTCACTCCTCAGGTCTTTAGTTATGTGTATTTTGGTTCTCCTGTGCCCTGAGTCTTTTAGGTTTATATTCCTCTCCTCTGCTTAGTTTTTCCTTCCCATTTGGTTTATTGATTTCATCAGGCTCTCCTCTGGTTCTCTCTCCCCACGCACCTGCTGCTCATTTCCTAATCACCCAGCCCCTGCGTACAAAACCCTGTCTTGTCTCCCAGTGTGTGTCGGTCCCCTTACTAGGTCTCGGCTCGGAAAGTGAGCTTTAGTTTTAGTCAGAGTAAGTTATTAGGTTTTGGCTTCCTGCCCTTTGGAATTACCTTCCTAAATACAGGATTTTGCTTTGACCTTTGCTCCTGCCTCCTGGTGTCTGCACCTTGGGTCCTNAAGAATCAGCTGAGATAGACCAGAACTTTCCCTTCACCCTGTTTAGTCTGCCTTTAGGGCGGCGGAGCTAAGAGGTCCAGGCGAGGTGTCGGGAACAGCCTGAGGAGGAGTGATGGTCTCCTTGCAGGTCAAGGCGAGTGTCTGACCTCACCTGACAGAAACACCAGTGCTGCCCTTCATTTCATCACTCATAGGGTTCCTTTAGACAAGCGCTCTGTCATACAGAGCAGACTGGGGGGTTCGATTAGGGGAGCAGCAGTGTGTAATCCAGATCTGTGTGTGTGTGTGTGGTGGGGAGCATTAAACTTTCATACATTCACGTGAGACATCTCTGCTGTGACATGACAGTTGGTTCCATCACTACAGGATTATTGTCAGAGTGGGGAACAGCCTCTAGTGTAAAATCAGGCTAAGAGGTGTTGTTGTTGTTTACTAATGAGGCGCGTGCGTCTCACATCTGTGGCCGGATGTTCTTCCAGACTAGTTCTACCGAGTTTTCAGATAGAAAAGAGCGGTGCCATAAAAGGAGCGGTGACGCGCCATCCTCCTTTTTGCGCGCTTATGTGGTTTCTGTTCTGCCTTGTAAAGCGCGCGCGCGCGTGTGTGTGTGAGTTTTGTACAGAGGGTGGGGGCGCGGTGGTTCAGTCTAGCTGCGGAGGTTGTGGAGGTTTGAGGGTGTAAAGAGGAGGACGCAGCCTGGGAGCGCAGCGCAGCGGAAAGCGCGCACATGCGGTCACTTTGCGCTCTTGACTCCAGGACGAACGTCTCTCACCCGCACTTTGGAAGCTCCACTTTCGCTCAGATCTGGGAAGGTCGCGCTGCTGGAGGATGGAGCGTGTGCGGGATCGCGCCTCCTCTGCTGGGATGTTTGTGCTCGCTGCGCTCTGCCTGGCGCCAAACGGAGTCTGGAGTTTTAACCTTTACGCAGAGCATCCCACGGTTTACAGAGGACCCGATGGGAGTTATTTCGGGTATTCCGTGGACTTCTATCAAGCTTCTACCGACAGGAACACGTGAGTGGAAAGATCAGGGCAGAAGCTGTCCCTCCAGGTCCTGCAGGACTTCTCAGCGCCTCCAGCTGCAAACGTCGCGTCTTTAGAAAAGAATCAAACATGCGATGGGAAGGTTCCGTTTGGCCGTAAACTAGAAATGGTCTCATTTTCTGTCTTGTCCTTGTGTCCCCCAGGGTCAGCGTGCTGGTGGGGGCTCCTAGAGCCAACACCTCCCAGCCAGGCATCGTGGAGGCTGGGGCCGTCTATTACTGCCCCTGGCCCGGGCTACCCGAGAGCTGCAGACAGATTCCCTTTGACAACTCCAGTGAGTCACCTGAAATGTCCCCACACCTTGTTGTCTTCTGCACCAACCAAGTGGCTAAATGTCATGCGCTGTGCCCTCGTGGTCCCCAGCCCACTCCAGTTTTCCCCTGAGGGGTTCCCCTTACGTCTCTGCGTCCTTGTGGTCCCCAGCCCCCTCCTAGTTCTCTCAGGTTCCCTTCTAGTCACTCCCCGTAGTTCTCTATAGGTTCAGGTTTTCTTTAGTCTCCTTCAGTGTGTTTTCCTTCTCCACTTGTTTTTTTCTCCCTCACTCCTCAGGTCTTTAGTTATGTGTATTTTGGTTCTCCTGTGCCCTGAGTCTTTTAGGTTTATATTCCTCTCCTCTGCTTAGTTTTCCCTTCCCATTTGGTTTATTGATTTCATCAGGCTCTCCTCTGGTTCTCTCTCCCCACGCACCTGCTGCTCATTTCCTAATCACCCAGCCCCTGCGTAGAAAACCCTGTCTTGTCTCCCAGTGTGTGTCGGTCCCCTTACTAGGTCTCGGCTCGGAAAGTGAGCTTTAGTTTTAGTCAGAGTAAGTTATTAGGTT
>SSNQ01000134.1:718169-720669 GCA_006942095.1 Nothobranchius kuhntae | reverse complement strand
TGTAGAGCTGAGGCTGTAAAAGTACAGAACTGTTATATTTGGACCACATTTGCTCGTAAGATGAAAACCTCTCTGACACATCGCTCAACACATCCCAACACTCGTGTCGCCGCAGGAGGACGGAGCGTCTGACCTCGTTCACCACCAGCTGTCTTCTCTGAGCGCAGATGAAAATAAAACTGGACAGTGCTAGGAGCGGCCGCGGCAACGAACAACGTGACTCATTCATCTCTGCGGGTCACCCTACGCTCTTGAGGAAGAAGCTAATATATTCTTTTTCAAAATAAAAGTTTGCTCTTGACTCGAAGAAAAGCCCAAGTCGTTTAAAGTTGACGCCGAAGCCGTTTTAAACGAGATCATTCCGGAGCGGACTCCATCTTTGTAGTTTAGTCTGTCCCTGCTCCGGCGATAAACCCGCCCCACAAACGTAGAGCGCTGGGATTGGTCAGACATCTCTGATCAGGCCAATGGTAGACCTGCTGCTACAGTGGGGCGTGGCTAGACCCACCTGCAGAGCTAAACCTGGTTGGCTAACGCTTCTCTGCTATCATCCCAAAACCTTTGTCTCTGTGATCAGGTCCGAGGGAGACGTCTGTAAACCAAACCTGTTTATTTAGCAGAAGGATGAGGAAGTAGTGGCTTTGTGACCCACACACACACACAAACGGGGCACCATCCCTAGCCCTGTTAGTGACAACTGAAGGCTAACAGGTGGCGCGTCGTGAGCGCCCCGTCGTCGTGGAAACACGCGGTGCGCGGCTCACAGAGCTGCAGATCTGTTTTATTGTTTATGTCGCTGCTGACTAATCAAGACAAGAAAAGTCGAGCTGTGAGTCCCGCCGCTCTCCGGGATGGTTCTGCTGCTCCGAGCCGGGCCGGTTTTCTTTATTACGTGTTGAAGACAGATTCTTTCTGGCACCAGCGGATCTCTTTGCTTCGTATCAACACATTCTGGCGTGCGTCCCCTCAGACCTCAGCTGTTGCTGATCGTTTACTCTGTCTGAGCTCTTGTGCAGCCACGCATCATTAAGCTCACCTCAGGGAACTCTGAAAATGAAGAACAGCTATGATCCCAGCGTGTGCCTCCTGTTCGCTCAGATGAAGTTGTTCACACGTTAAAAACTGATTGTTAGAAGAAAGCAGCAGTTTGAATAATTCCACCTGAGTGGATTCCCAACAACACTCTCCAGATTACACCTGAACTTCTGTTTTCCTGTCAGATTTCTGTGTGCATGCAGCTGTAGCAGCTAAAGGTGGTTTACTTGTTGCTCCAGGTGATCCGGACCCAGAGGGGCAGGGCTTCTGTCAGGCGGGCTTCAGCGTGGACTTCACCAAGGTAACGGCTGCAGCAGCTTCCTGCTAGCGTAACGCGGCCCTCACAGATTTATGTTTGTCCCCGGAGAAGCCGGCGCTCCCACACTGACCCACCGCCTCTTAACACGCTGACGTGCACACAGCCTTTCACTGTCTAGTCTGTTTGAACCCTGACCTCCAGCTCACGGTACGACTTGCCCTCCCCCTGACCCTGACCCTCCCAGCAGGATGCCAGCAGAAGTCACACGTGCACACTCACAGCTCTAGTCACACAAAGCATCATCAGAGTGACTAACCAGGTCGGTTGTTTCCATTCCAGGACGGGCGGCTGGTTGTAGGAGGACCAGGAAGCTTCTACTGGCAAGGTATCTACAGGTGATCTCCTGACGGGGGTGGGGAGGGGGGTCAGGACTCAAACCAGAAAAGTACCATTTCTGCTTTTAGCGCTCTCAGCGCTGCTTCTGAGGTGCACCTACAGGTGAAAGTGGAAAAACTAGAGTCTGATGCAAAAGTCCATCCATGTCAGCTCAGACTGAGAGACCATCTAAAGGCTCGGGAACCCTCTGCAGGTGTTCTGGATACATCAGCTGATCAGCGTGACCCTCTGAGTCTAGAATGTTGAACCTTTTCACAATATTCTGATTGTCTGAGATGTTGAATGTGGCCTTTCGCCACAATCACCATTTACAACAGATAAAGGCTGAAACATCTGGATTAGCCTGGAAAGAGTCGGGCTCGCCGGTTAGGCTGGATTCGTTTCCATTCTTCTACTTTCTCCTGTTTCTAAGTAGTTGGATGGGAAATGTTCCATTTAGAGAGAGAACATGAGTAAGAAACAGCTAGAGCAGCGTGCACTGGCCCCAGCTGGGCTAGATCACTGATATGATGTCACACGTCCTCCTTCGCAGCATCTTAAACAACGGTGCTTCTGTAATAGAGAACAACACGTTTGAACAGTTAGACCAGTCTGTTACAATAGAGCAACATTTCTTTTTCACGTTTCTCTCCTTCACCCTACAACTCACAGCCCCTCGCTGGCTGTAGTCTAACAGGAAGTGAGTGTTTAGGTGCTATAATGAGCCGATTGGGGGGTGAGGGGTGGTAATGGAGTGTGCAGGAGCTGCCCCTGATAGAGCACAGACAAGGGCACGGGGAAGCTTGGAGGAGAGCGGGCAGCGAGGAGAAG
>SSNQ01000134.1:700725-710725 GCA_006942095.1 Nothobranchius kuhntae | reverse complement strand
CCAGCAGATCAGAGACCGTAGGACCGGAGCTGAAGCTTCCTGGCTGAAGTCATTCATCACATCTGTTGTCTGAATCCTCTGAGAGCCACAAACGCTCGTTAAGAGTTACTTTAATGAGCTTATGAACACATTATTTTGGGTTTTGGGACAGAGCCCGTCTGGTCGGGGCTTTAGATACTAGACCGTACCCGTCCGCCTTTAAATCCTCCATATCTGTAAAAGATTAGAGACGCTGGAGCACGAGGTCGTCTCTGGATCCTCTCCCTTCTCCCACAGCTCAGACCTCCTCCATCCATTCCCCAAATTCTTCCCAGAGCAGAACCATCCCCATTCTCTCTCATCTTTGTTGTTTTTCTCAGCGGCAGCTGTGGGACCGTACCATGCAGCTGGTTCAGTTTGCCATGTGGCTCTCTGTGTTGGCTCCTCCAACGCTGGCTCTGCTGTCGCCATCGGCCACGAGCGAGCGGCGGCGTCTGCCGCTTTGACCCCTCTAGTTTTGGTTTCCGTGATCTCGGTGGGTGTTCTGCACCGTGTGGGACGTTGTTGAGCAACACCAATCAGCGACTTTCACGTCATTTTTATAAAAATGAGCTTATTGTTTTTTACACAGCTATTCAGTTATGTCCACACACACACACACACACACACACACATGGTTGCATTTATCCTGTCTAACCCACAATCTGCTTCATGTGGAACCAGTTGTTTAGGCTGGGGGGGGGGGCAGAGACAAACAGGATGTCTCGAGGACACTCGCTGTCCTGACAGGTGGGACAGTCTCATACGTGTAAATCCTCACCTCTGACTCTGTTCAACGTCTTTTAAATCTTTGGTTTCTTCAGGTTTTCGTATCAGAACCGTTAAAAGCAGCAAAACCGTTTTTACGGGTTCATTTGGACTTAAATTAAAGTCTCAGCTTAAACTGAAGCATTAATATTCTGATTTAGTTGTTTTTATATGTAGAATCAAATCTGCTTATTAATCTGATATCATGGGTTCTTCAGAGCCCAGTAGTAATTTACATCTACAGAAATGTTACACCTGATGCCAGAAACTCATTAGGGTTACCGTGGTAACCCACACCCGTGTCCATACCGGGACGCTGCTGTGTAGAAATGACTCCGACTGCAACCCCTGTGCTGCGTGTGGCGGGAGCATCTACTCATTTAAGTTTTTGTCTACAGGTTTCACACGGGTAGCACGATGAGGTAAAAATGACCTCCGTGTCAAGTTTAGCGAGAAAATCCGGAGCTAAAATGTGACTTTTTGAGTCTTTGGCTGCCTAATCGGTTTAAAAGCTATGAGGAGTCAAGTTGAAGGAATAGAAAGAGCCTGATGGTGATCCTGTAGGAGAGTTCAGACTAACTGACTCCAGAGCTCAGAAACTCCGGCAGGGCTCTGTGGACACAGGAACACGAGACATTTATCTAAGTTTATGGAAGAGAAACGGCCTCACCAGAGCAGAGACGGTTAAGCAGCAACACGCCAGAATGCACTTGACAGCAGGCTCTTCAGACAGATCAGAACCACGAGGTTCAGGTCTGCAGCAGTTCCTTCGTCTGCTGCACACGTGTGCTGCTGCTGCGCCGGCATGCACGGCTGCCAGTGGCACCGCCGTAGACCGACCCAAGCACTGCTGTGGGCCTACGCGGGACTTCCTCTACGTGAGAACCAAACAGGACATCTGCAGAAGTTCAGCTGAGAAGACCTGAAAGGCCCTCTAGTGGCCGGCTGCCCCACTCCCTCCATGGGAGCGGCAGGACCTTGTTGTGTAGCTAAACACACAAACACCTCCGCCGTGAGCAGGTGGGACGTTCAGCCCCACATCCTGATAACCTGCTCTCTGGCTCCTACAACACCACATGGCGGCGCCTGTAACTGAGACGCCGTGGCTTCACTTTAGACGTACGGAAGTAGACGGAGACACGTTGTCCATCGTTATCAGAGACAACCTTCAGGCTTGGAATGGAGAAAAAGACATCTGTTGGGAAGATTTGGCAAATGATCACAAAGGAGGAAGTGTGTTGCTCCGGGCCTGCTACTCCAGACGTCGCTCACTAAGGAATTCTGGACTTTTTGGGATTCGTGGCCGCGTTCGTCCCCTAAATAAGCTCAACAGCTCTTTAAGGACGTCAGAGCCAAGAGGCTGTGCTCCAAGACCGTTTCTGGGTTAATATCACAAAGTGCTCTCGTGTGAATGTTTCCATCGCCAACGGCAACAATAAACAAATAAATAATGAAACGACCTGTTCTCTGTTAACGAGGTCCGACTCGTCCCGCTTTAACCCGAATGTTTCCCTCTGCTGCTGTCTCAGAGGGACTCTTAACCCTGTGTGTGTGTGTGTGTGTGTGTGCGTGTGTGCGTGCGTGCGTGTGTGTGTGTGTATCACCCCCTCAGACGTGGCGGTGGGATGTCCATTCGGAGGCGAGGACCATGGAGGCAGAGTATTGATCTTTAACGGTAACAGAGACGTTTCCACTAACGCTCTGACGCTGAGCCAGGAGCTCCGGGCCGCCCGCTCCTCCGGTGGAAGCTTGGCTGGATATGGATTCACCCTGAGAGGAGGCCACGACCTGGACAGGAACGAATATCCTGGTAAAAACTCCAAACTCCAGTTGGATCCCAGTGTTGTGACGAGAATTCCTCCTCAGGCTTGCGCTCCCCTCTCAGCTCCTCTGCTGCTTTCTTGACCTTCACATTTCATTGCTACCATCTCCATGCTCTCCACACGTTTCTCTTCTTCTCTGCTAAAGTCATCAGAGCCGGGTGCAGGAATGTGCGCCGTGAGCTGCAGCCGCGTCCCTGCTGCAGGGGCTTACAGTAAGGAGAGAGTCGGAGGTGCATTAATACTTTCTGCACGTGTTCTGTCTGCCAGACATGCCTCGGTGGATAAACCCCAAACTGTGCAGCAATCAATCACATCACACGCAGAAAGACTACTTTATCCTGGAATCACACCCTCCGTTCATGCCGCTGGATTCTTAGGCTTACGGAAGAGTTTAGAAACAAAGCAGGTCTGTAAGATTCCTGCGTTACTGCCTTATGTTCCCCCTAACTTGGAGCCACTCAGCTCGCGCTACCACTTTGGTTTAGTTTCTACCTTTTCCTCGCTCCTTCCTCTTTCCTGCATCGTTCTGCAACAAAAACTCTCCTTTATTCCACAAACAGGGTACGCAAAACACACATGGGTTCACACACCTTGGCTTGTGATCAGTGATGCTGGCGGCTCACGGTGTGTGTTGAACATGTGCCAGGCTTTGCTCTGGTCTCAGTCAGACCCTTACACACACACACACACACACACACACACACACACACACACACACACACACACACACACACACACACACACACAGGGATTACAGGCGCTTTGGGAGGAGGACGCAGGGCAGAAACTCATGGGTGGTGGAGCTTCCAGCCAACAAACACAGCATTAGCACACACGCACATGCACTTCTGTCATTAGAGAGAGGGTTGACGGAAGTGACACACACACACAGACACACACACACACACACACACACACACACACATACACACACACACACACACACACACGGTGCGTCGTTTGCAGGCTAGTAAAATCACACGTACGTTCAAAGGAAGCAGGGACGTTTGATCAACAGAGAAGGACAGCTGCCAAGGCGCCTGGGAGGCCAGCTACAGCCGCCATGTGCTGCCATCACAGCTCTGCGTGATGTTAGTCTACTGCAGAGGTAAAGGCGATGGTTGCGCTTCACTTTTAGCTTTAAGGGACTTAAAATCTGCAAGTTGCACCAAATACTTGCTTGTGAATTTGCAAAAAACACATTCAAATGGAAGGGCAGCAGGAAGAAGGATGAAAAAGCAGCTGTGGCGGGGTGCAGGAGTGGTGCTGTAAGTGTAGAAGGGTCACGTAGCAGGATGCATCTTAGGTCTTCGTTACCAGGTCAAAGGTCACAAACTAACAAGGGTTTAGCGGCCAGTCCCGTCAGCTTGTTGAAAGGCAGACGTGTCGGTGTGCGTGGTGCTGAAGGGTCGTTGTGCAGGCCTGTTGGTTTGTGAGGAGGCGTTGCATTCCCCACCAGGATCCACGCCTGCTGGCTTTACTCGTCACTCTGTGGAGTCGGAGGCAAAACTAAGTTAGGTTTCATAAATCTGCACAATTTAAAGATACTTAATGGCTTAAAGAGCCCCTCAGAATGCCACACGTGCATCCAAGAATGACCTCCGATCGTCTCCTAAACGCTTCTTTCTCCGTTGTTGACCTTTGGCCTTTCCTCATCAGGCAGTCAAACAGACAGCTGGTGACAGCTTGGCAGTCTGTCTAAACTCTGGACAGAAGCTGTGTTTCCTCAGCCCGGGTCAGACACCACCACCCATCAGGGTTGTGAGCAGATAAGCTGCCATCATCTCAAATCAGCAGTGGAGGGCAGATGTTCCTGCAGGAAGGGGCTCCACGGGAAAACGTTGGCCCTTCATGCACCGACACTCCCGAGCACTCTTAACCCCAAAGGTGGCCTTCTGCTCAAATCAGCCTCTAGTCATGCTGCAGCGGGTGAGCGAACACGGCGTCAGGTCTGGCAGCGAATCATCGGTCAAACGGACACATTAGTGGCTGGAGCCGAGTTTCTAGATCAGCCTAACTCTGGGATGGACGGAGGAATGTGGACCACGAAGCCGTCCTTCTGCTGAAAACACACCTGATTACTTTCCCAGAGTGTGGCTTTGAGGCAGCGTGCTCAGTCCCATACTCTCCATTTCTCCCTGCCCTCCACCTTCATCTTCCTCCACTGTCCTTCCTCCAGCTGCTACACACACACACACACACACACACACACACACACACACACACACACACACGCAGACACACATGCTGAACTTCCAGAGGAGAAGGGACTAGGCCTGAATGTTTAATGTTGTGGTTTGGGGGACTCGGTGCCTGCAGCCAAAGGCAGAAACAGATGTTCCTCTTAGATTCAATTAGTCGTCTTTCTTGTTTTACACGGCATAGACACGACAGAGACACGGCAGAGACACGGCATAGACACGGCAGAGACACGGCAGAGACACGGCATAGACACGGCATAGACACGGCATAGACACGGCATAGACACGGCATAGACACGGCAGAGACACGGCAGAGACACGACAGAATCCACCAGAGTGGATTATCCTCACATTTTAAGCTGATTCTGAACACGTTTACAGGATCAAATCAGCGCGTTAAGGACTCGGGGAACTGCAGATTACACTGGTTTATTATTTGATTAATAATTATTAATGAAATCTTGTTCATTTGAACCACAGCTGAGTTTTCTGACTGAGTCTTTCTCAAGATCACACAGCTCAGCTTCCTGCTGCATTTGCCTGTGGCGGCGTGTATCCATCATGAGTTTTTTTTCTTTGCTTTTTCACATTGTTTTAATCAGCGCTGGTGTGTGTGTGTGTGTGTGTGTGTGTGTGTGTGTGTGTGTGTGTGTGTGTGTGTGTGTGTGTGTGTGTGTGTGTGAGGGGGGCTTTCATCGGTATGTGTCCCCTGACCACAGCCATTAAATACCGTCTCTATTTTAAACTTTGGGAGCCAATTAAAAGCGTGCGTTCATCACGAACCCCGTGAAAACAAATAAAGATCACTTCTAAATGAGACCTGGTGCTGCTGACAGTGCAGAGTTAAGGCTCGCTGTTGGGAAACGCTGTTTAGCAAACTTTGATTGGAGCAATGTGAACTTTCTAATGGCCCTGGAATGCAGCGTGTAGTCCCTGTCACACACACACACACAAACACACACACACTCACACACAAACACACACACACACACATGCTTAAAAGAGATACGAACTCATGATTAGTGCATGCTGAATTAGAAAATTAAATTTAGAAGTATGAAGGAAAAAGCACGATGCTATCGGAATGTGTGTGTGTGTGTGTGTGTGTGTGTGTGTGTGTGTGTGTTTATTACATGCAGTGTCTGTGTTTGATGAAGATTGCTGGAGACCTTGAAATCAGTCCCATCTGTTGCATTCTTTGAAGCTCCTTCCTTTTGCTCACTCGTCTCTCTCTCTCTCTGCAGATCTGATCGTTGGGGCGTTTGGAGCGAGTGAGGTCTCCGTCTACAGGTACGGGCCTCAAGCTTTCAAACACCAGTCTGCACTTCGTTTAAAAAATCTGTAAAACAGTTTCATTAGCAGGTGTTCTAATTATTTAATCTGTGCTGCATGCATGTGTGTATGTGTGTGCGTGTGCATGTGTGTGTGTGTACGTATGCGTGTGTGCGTGTGTGTGTGTGTGTGGGCAGGTCTCGAGCTGTTGTGTCTGTGGAAGCAACGCTGACTCTAACTCCCAGAATCCTGAATCCTGATGACCGACAGTGTTTCCTCCCTCAGACAGAAAACAGGGTCACCTGGTAAAAAGCATCTATCCTTACATTTTTCACCACAGCATTTGCACCTGTGTGTGCACTGTGCTGGCTCAGAACTGAACGAACAAACTACACATCCCGGGCAAGCCCCAAATTCTAGACAGCTCAAACATAAGGGTGTAAGAAAATATTGTTACACTAAAATATTGCGATAGTTCATGTTGTGATATCGAATCGATATTAGACTTTGGACTTTTTACGGCCCTCATTCTGACAGAATGTCAATATGTAAAAGGCGACAAAATACTTGTTTTTACTTTCAAAATCAGCCTAAATTTGAATTTTAGTTCAGAATATTAGATAAAAAAGTCGATGGATGTGCATCGTAAATGTAGCTGTTTAAAGGTGCAAATGAACCAGAAACTATCTGGGACTTACTAAGAACAGAAGAAACTGGTTATTTGGTGTGTTTCTGCTGTTTGCAGCAGGGCTGATCTGAAGTCAGTGTAAATGTGAGACTCCACCACACACATGGAAACTAAACAAGTTTTTACTGGTTGTTGTCTCAACAGAGTAAAAAAGGTTCCTTTACTGGCTGGTTGCTGTTTGCTTTTTTAACCTCGGTGGCATTGACGGTGATGTCTGAGAAGACAAGACAAGAGACACGTTTGGTTTTTATTTTAGATGATAAAGCATCAGGTCTAGCCCAGCAGCTCTTCACACGCTGCACCGACCTCCGGGACATCCACTTGTTTTTATGTCCTAAAAAACAATTTTTGTCTCCTTCTGTTGGTTTTGGTGCTTCTTTTGGGAATTACATCCATCATCACTCTCAAACTCAGGCTGACATGAGAAGTAGCACGTTGCAGTGCCTCGTTAAATCACTCCTGCTCAGTCTGAGCTGTTATTTATTGGAGCTTTGGTGTGACTGCATGTGCAAGTGGATTAAAGCTAAAGTCTCAGATATGAAGCTAACGAGGCTCTTTGCTGCACTGAGCTTCAGATCTGTAACAGAAAGCGTCCTCGCTGTGCTGCATCCTTAAAACGATATGCTCTGTAACGTCTACCCTTTCACAAATCTCATTCACGCTACAGATGTGACAAAAGTTTCACCCCTGTGCTCGAGACGTCTGATTCTCCAGAGCAGTGATGCAGCAGCCTGCTGGAACAGGAGAAGGCTCGTGTAACCTGAAAACTGAGATTTATGGGACGCTGCACTTAATTAGAATCTGCATAAATCTCTTCTGAATATGTTTTCTTGTGTGGGCGGCAGACCGGCTTTGAACAGTCTTGGTGAGTTTAGATGGGCGGGAACCAGTTTAGATGGGAACTAGTTTAATGGGTGGGAACCAGTTTAGATAGGAACTAGTTTAGATGGGAAGTAGTTTTGATGGGCGGGAACCAGTTTAGATGGGCGGGAACCAGTTTAGATGGGTGGGAACCAGTTTAGATGGGAATGGTTTAGATGGGCGGTAACCAGTTTAGATGGGAACTAGTTTAGATGGGTGGGCACCAGTTTAGACGAGAACCAGTTTAGATGGGAACTAGTTTAGATGTGCGGGAACCAGTTTAAATGGGAACTAGTTTAGATGGGTGGGCACCAGTTTAGACGAGATACAGTTTAGATGGGAACTAGTTTAGATGGGCAGAAACCAGTTTAGATGGGAACTAGTTTAGATGGGTGGGAACCAGTTTAGATGGGAACTAGTTTAATGGGTGGGAACCAGTTTAGATGGGTGGGAACCAGTTTAGATGGGCGGGAACCAGTTTAGATGGGTGGGAACCAGTTTAGATGGGAACTAGTTTATATGGGTGGGAACCAGTTTAGATGGGAACCAGTTTAGATGGGAACTAGTTTAGATGGGTGGGAACCAGTTTAGATGGCAACTAGTTTAGATGGGTGGGAACCAGTTTAGATGGGTGGGAACCAGCTTAGATGGGAACCAGTTTAGATGGGAACTAGATTAGATGGGCGGGAACCAGTTTAGATGGGAACTTGTTTAGATGGGTGGGAACCAGTTTTTAGATGGGAACTAGTTTAGATGGGTGGGAACCAGTTTAGATGGGAACCAGTTTAGATGGGTGGGAACCAGTTTAGATGGGAACTAGTTTAGATGGGTGGGAACCAGTTTAGATGGGAACTAGTTTAGATGGGTGGGAACCAGCTTAGATGGGGACCAGTTTAGATAGGTGGGAACCAGTTTAGATGGGTGGGAACCAGCTTAGATGGGAACTAGTTTCGATGGGAACTTGATTAGATGGGTGGGAACCAGTTTAGATGGGAACTAGTTTAGATGGGTGGGAACCAGTTTAGATGGGAACTAGTTTAGATGGGCGGGAACCAGTTTAGATGGGAACTGGTTTAGATGTGCGGGAACCAGTTTAGATGGGAACTAGTTTAGATGGGTGGGCACCAGTTTAGACGAGAACCAGTTTAGATGGGAACTAGTTTAGATGGGCGAGAACCAGTTTAGATGGGAACTAGTTTAGATGGGTGGGAACCAGTTTAGATGGGAACTAGTTTAGATGGGCGAGAACCAGTTTAGATGGGAACTAGATTAGATGGGTGGGAACCAGTTTAGATGGGAACTAGTTTAGATGGGTGGGAACCAGTTTAGATGGGAACTAGTTTAGATGGGTGGGAACCAGCTTAGATGGGAACCAGTTTAGATGGGAACTAGTTTAGATGGGTGGGAACCAGTTTAGATGGGAACTAGTTTATATGGGTGGGAACCAGTTTAGATGGGAACCAGTTTAGATGGGAACCAGTTTAGGTGGGAACCAGTTTAGATGGGAACCAGTTTAGATGGGTGGGAACCAGTTTAGATTGGAACTAGTTTAGATGGGTGGGAACCAGTTTAGATGGGAACCAATTTAGATGGGTGGGAACCAGATTAGATGGAAACCAGTTTAGATGGGAACTAGATTAGATGGGAAGTAGTTTTGATGGGCGGGAACCAGTTTAGATGGGCGGGAACCAGTTTAGATGGGAACTAGTTTAGATGGGTGGGAACCAGTTTAGATGGGAACCAGTTTAGATGGGCGGGAACCAGTTTGGATGGGAACTAGTTTAGATGGGCGGGAACCAGTTTAGATGGGCGGGAACCAGTTTAGATGGGAACTAGTTTAGATGGTGGGAACCAGTTTAGATGGGTGGGAACCAGTTTAGATTGGAACTAGTTTAGATGGGTGGGAACCAGCTTAGATGGGAACCAGCTTAGATGGGAACCAGTTTAGATGGGAACCAGTTTAGATTGGAACTGGTTTAGATGGGTGGGAACCAGTTTAGATGGGAACCAGTTTAGATGGGAACCAGTTTAGATGGGAACCAGGTTAGATGGAAACCAGTTTAGATGGGAACTAGATTAGATGGGAAGTAGTTTTGATGGGCGGGAACCAGTTTAGATGGGTGGGAACCAGTTTAGATGGGCGGAAACCAGTTTAGATGGGAACTAGTTTATATGGGCGGGATCCAGTTTAGATGGGCGGGAACCAGTTTAGATGGGAACTAGTTTATATGGGCGGGAACCAGTTTAGATGGGCGGGAACCAGTCTCTTGTTGGTCCTCGAGAATGGACCTGCAGGATGGCTGCCTGTGTGTGTGTGTGTGTGTGTGTGTGTGTGTGTGTGTGTGTGTATGTGTGTGTGTGTTGTGTGT
>SSNQ01000134.1:692396-700674 GCA_006942095.1 Nothobranchius kuhntae | reverse complement strand
GTTTAGATGGGAACTAGTTTAGATGGGCGGGAACCAGTTTAGATGGGAACTAGTTTAGATGGGTGGGAACCAGCTTAGATGGGAACAATGGGAACTAGTTTAGATGGGTGGGAACCAGTTTAGATGGAAACTAGTTTAGATGGGTGGGAACCAGCTTAGATGGGAACCAGTTTAGATGGGTGGGAACCAGTTTAGATGGGAACCAGTTTAGATGGGTGGGAACCAGCTTAGAAGGGAACTAGTTTCGATGGGAACTAGATTAGATGGGTGGGAACCAGTTTAGATGGTAACTAGTTTAGATGGGTGGGAACCAGTTTGGATGGGAACTAGTTTAGATGGGCGGGAACCAGTTTAGATGGGTGGGAACCAGTTTAGATGGGAACCAGTTTTGATGAGAACTAGTTTAGATGGGAACCAGTTTAGATGGGAACTAGTTTTGATGGGCGGGAACCAGTTTAGATGGGTGGGAACCAGTTTAGATGGGAACTAGTTTAGATGGGCGGGAACCAGTTTAGATGGGAACCAGTTTAGATGGGCGGGAACTAGTTTAGATGGGAACTAGTTTAGATGGGTGGGAACTAGTTTAGATGGGTGGGCACCAGTTTAGACGAGAACCAGTTTAGATGGGAACTAGTTTAGATGGGCGAGAACCAGTTTAGATGGGAACTAGTTTAGATGGGCGGGAACCAGTTTAGATGGGAACTAGTTTAGATGGGTGGGAACCAGCTTAGATGGGAACTAGTTTAGATGGGTGGGAACCAGCTTAGATGGGAACCAGTTTAGATAGGTGGGAACCAGTTTAGATGGGAACTAGTTTAGATGGGTGGGAACCAGTTTACATGGGTGGGAACCAGCTTAGATGGGGACCAGTTTAGATAGGTGGGAACCAGTTTAGATGGGTGGGAACCAGCTTAGTTGGGAACTAGTTTCGATGGGAACTAGATTAGATGGGTGGGAACCAGTTTAGATGGGAACTAGTTTAGATGGGTGGGAACCAGTTTGGATGGGAACTACTTTAGATGGGCGGGAACCAGTTTAGATGGGAACTAGTTTGGATGGGTGGGCACCAGTTTAGACGAGAACTAGTTTAGATGGGAACTAGTTTAGATGGGCGGGAACCAGTTTAGATGGGAACTAGTTTAGATGGGTGGGAACCAGTTTAGATGGGAACCAGTTTAGATGGGTGGGAACCAGTTTAGATNAAGAACAGAAGAAACTGGTTATTTGGTGTGTTTCTGCTGTTTGCAGCAGGGCTGATCTGAAGTCAGTGTAAATGTGAGACTCCACCACACACATGGAAACTAAACAAGTTTTTACTGGTTGTTGTCTCAACAGAGTAAAAAAGGTTCCTTTACTGGCTGTTGCTGTTTGCTTTTTTAACCTCGGTGGCATTGACGGTGATGTCTGAGAAGACAAGACAAGAGACACGTTTGGTTTTTATTTTAGATGATAAAGCATCAGGTCTAGCCCAGCAGCTCTTCACACGCTGCACCGACCTCCGGGACATCCACTGGTTTTTATGTCCTAAAAAACAATTTTTGTCTCCTTCTGTTGGTTTTGGTGCTTCTTTTGGGAATTACATCCATCATCACTCTCAAACTCAGGCTGACATGAGAAGTAGCACGTTGCAGTGCCTCGTTAAATCACTCCTGCTCAGTCTGAGCTGTTATTTATTGGAGCTTTGGTGTGACTGCATGTGCAAGTGGATTAAAGCTAAAGTCTCAGATATGAAGCTAACGAGGCTCTTTGCTGCACTGAGCTTCAGATCTGTAACAGAAAGCGTCCTCGCTGTGCTGCATCCTTAAAACGATATGCTCTGTAACGTCTACCCTTTCACAAATCACATTCACGCTACAGATGTGACAAAAGTTTCACCCCTGTGCTCGAGACGTCTGATTCTCCAGAGCAGTGATGCAGCAGCCTGCTGGAACAGGAGAAGGCTCGTGTAACCTGAAAACTGAGATTTATGGGACGCTGCACTTAATTAGAATCTGCATAAATCTCTTCTGAATATGTTTTCTTGTGTGGGCGGCAGACCGGCTTTGAACAGTCTTGGTGAGTTTAGATGGGCGGGAACCAGTTTAGATGGGAACCAGTTTAGATGGGTGGGAACCAGCTTAGATGGGAACCATTTTAGATGGGAACTAGTTTAATGGGTGGGAACCAGTTTAGATAGGAACTAGTTTAGATGGGAAGTAGTTTAGATGGGCAGGAACCAGTTTAGATGGGTGGGAACCAGTTTAGATGGGCGGGAACCAGTTTAGATGGGTGGGAACCAGTTTAGATGGGAACTAGTTTAGATGGGTGGGAACCAGCTTACCATTTTAGATAGGTGGGAACCAGTTTAGATGGGTGGGAACCAGCTTAGATGGGAACCAGATGGGAACTAGTTTAATGGGTGGGAACCAGTTTAGATAGGAACTAGTTTAGATGGGAAGTAGTTTTGATGGGCGGGAACCAGTTTAGATGGGTGGGAATCAGTTTAGATGGGCGGGAACCAGTTTAGATGGGAACTAGTTTAGATGGGAACTAGTTTAGATGGGTGGGAACCAGTTTAGATGGGAACCAGTTAAATGGGTGGGAACCAGTTTTGATGAGAACTAGTTTAGATGGGAACCAGTTTAGATGGGAACTAGTTTTGATGGGCGGGAACCAGTTTAGATGGGTGGGAACCAGTTTAGATGGGAACCAGTTTAGATGGGAACTAGTTTACTGGGTGGGAACCAGTTTAGATGGGTGGGAACCAGTTTCGATGGGAACTAGATTAGATGGATGGGAACCAGTTTAGATGGTAACTAGTTTAGATGGGTGGGAACCAGTTTGGATGGGAACTAGTTTAGATGGAAGGGAACCAGTTTAGATGGGAACTAGTTTAGATGGGCGGGAACCAGTTTAGATGGGAACTAGTTTAGGTGGGTGGGAACCAGCTTAGATGGGAACAATGGGAACTAGTTTAGATGGGTGGGAACCAGTTTAGATGGAAACTAGTTTAGATGGGTGGGAACCAGTTTAGATGGGAACTAGTTTAGATGGGTGGGAACCAGTTTAGATGGGCGGGAACCAGTTTAGATGGGAACTAGTTTAGATGGGTGGGAACCAGTTTTTAGCTGGAACTAGATTAGATGGGCGGGAACCAGTTTAGATGGGAACTTGTTTAGATGGGTGGGAAACAGTTTAGATGGGCGGGAACCAGTTTAGATGGGAACTAGTTTAGATGGGTGGGAACCAGTTTAGATGGGAACTAGTTTAGATGGGTGGGAACAGCTTAGATGGCAACTAGTTTAGATGGGTGGGAACCAGTTTAGATGGGTGGGAACCAGTTTAGATGGGTGGGAACCAGCTTAGATGGGAACCAGATGGGAACTAGTTTAATGGGTGGGAACCAGTTTAGATGGGAACTAGTTTAGATGGGTGGGAACCAGTTTAGATGGGAACTAGTTTAGATGGGAACCAGCTTAGATGGGAACCAGTTTAGATGGGAACCAGTTTAGATTGGAACTAGTTTAGATGGGTGGGAACCAGGTTAGATGGGAACCAGTTTAGATGGGAACTAGATTAGATGGGAAGTAGTTTTGATGGGCGGGAACCAGTTTAGATGGGTGGGAACCAGTTTAGATGGGAACTTGTTTAGATGGGTGGGAACCAGTTTAGATGGGCGGGAACCAGTTTAGATGGGAACTAGTTTAGATGGGTGGGAACCAGTTTAGATGGGAACCAGTTTAGATGGGTGGGAACCAGTTTAGATGGGAACTAGTTTAGATGGGTGGGAACCAGTTTAGATGGGAACTAGTTTAGATGGGTGGGAACCAGTTTAGATGGGAACCAGTTTAGATGGGAACTAGTTTAGATGGGTGGGAACCAGTTTAGATGGGAACTAGTTTAGATGGGCGGGAACCAGTTTAGATGGGTGGGAACCAGCTTAGATGGGAACCAGTTTAGATGGGAACTAGTTTAGATGGGAACTAGATTAGATGGGCGGGAACCAGTTTAGATGGGAACTAGTTTATATGGGCGGGAACCAGTTTAGATGGGCGGGAACCAGTTTAGATGGGCGGGAACCAGTTTAGATGGGAACTAGTTTATATGGGCGGGAACCAGTTTAGATGGGCGGGAACCAGTCTCTTGTTGGTCCTCGAGACTGGACCTGCAGGATGGCTGCTTGTGTGTGTGTGTGTGTGTGTGTGTGTGTATGCTTGTGTGTGTGTGAGAGTGAGTGAGTGAGTGAGTGAGTGAGTGAGTGAGTGAGTGAGTGAGTGAGTGAGTGAGTGAGTGAGTGAGTGAGTGAGTGAGTGAGTGAGTGAGTGAGTGAGTGAGTGTGTGTGTGTGTGTGAGAGAGAGAGTGAGTATTGGTAGTAAGCATAAGAGGAACTGGGTTCCTAGAACTCCAAACTTTCAAAACAAAACTTAGATTTTTTAAATAAATGGTGAAAATATTTGAGTCTGTATGGACCGTACTCCATGATTTCTAGTCTGATGGCACACACGCACACACACACACACGCACACGCACACACACACACACACACACACACACACACACACACACACACACACACACACACACACACACAGAATGGACGGTTTGGGTCGCTCTAACTGGTTCCCTGCAGGGATGAGCAGAGCGATGATGTCACGTGTTAGATAATCTAGAATACAGTCATCACCTAAAGGTCGTTGACCTCAGAGGTCCTTAAACAACACAAGCATCTCTTCCCCCTCCGGCTGAGACAGTTTCCTGTTCTTCATCAAAGAGGAACAGAAAGAGTTTTAGCCCCTTAGTTTTTTATTGGAACCTAATGTTCACACATTTTGTGCATGTGTGTTTGCCATACCCAAAGCAGTGGGAGCCGACCCTGTTTGTCTCTCAAACCACTGGATGGATTTTAATTAGACGCTCAGGAAGTGATCGTCAGATGTTCGTCTGCAGCTGAACAACGAGATGAGTCATCTGAGGAAACCTAACAATGACTTTAACTCGGTGGGTTTAGGGTGGCATTAGCTGAGTCATGTTTGCTCCTCGGGGTAAAACAGGCGGCTAATCGGGTTCTCAGAACCTTTTCTGCAGCCTTCTGTGGAGAGGATATGAACAGTTAGTATCTTACCTGTAGACAGATAGCTAGCCTGGGTCTGGAGGAAAAGAAGAGCTAAAATATAAAACAGGTTTCTTTGGTTATCGCAGCAGACGTTAGCTGCAGAGCTAGCTACCGCAGCACCTCTCCCTGCAGTTTCATCATTCTGGGGCAACGTAAACATTTTAACTCTGCAGATTGTTTAAGACGTTCTGCATGTGGCCCCTTTGTGACCAGATGTTAGCTCATCTGTCTGGTCGGAGACACGTGGGTGTAGATTCCCATGCATCCACCATGCGGCAACCCCAACTTGACCTTTCACCTCAGCGCCTCGTGGTTTTTATCTTGAGAGGCGCTATAGAAGAGATCCTCTTCTTCTTCTTCTCTCATCCAGACAGGAAATCGAGTCCTTATCTGAGATGCAGATTTCATTTAAACGTTATTGCTTTGACCGTTTCCGTGTTTATTTTTGGGGGAGCAGCACAAACTCAGAGTTTTCGAGCGCAGAGACGGTTGCACGTGTGTGAGGTTGTGTGTGTGTGCAGAAACCGCACTTGTTTACACGTCAGGAGGAAGAGGATGGTGAAACGGGGCAAATCAGTAAAGACGATTGTTGTGAGAGATGAATGATCTTGTACAACATGCTTCAGTTGGAGCCGCGTAAAGCTTTAGCTAATACAGAGATGAAAGGGTTAACCTCTGAGTTAAGAGTCAGATTACATTTCTAACATTTGTTGAAGTGTGTCACTTCCAAGTTGAGTAATCTGACCACAACCTTCCTTTCTAGTGCGATTTCATAAAAGTGTGTGTGGCGTTGTGTGATTTTTGAAGCAGGGTTAGGGTTAGGGTGCTTTAACAGGCTTAGTGTGGGCTGGGGGGGCATGCAGCACGTAGGGTGGTGGCTCACAGATGCAGTTTAGGGAAAATTACAGACAATAACGGCTGACCTGGGGGTCGTTGTGTGCAGCATGCACTTAAGCGTGACACAAAGCTCTTATTAAAGCTACACACACCCAAAACTCACACTTAGCATGCAGGCAGCACATGTTAAACCAACAGAAAAGCACCGTGGGGAGGCTGAAATGTTTGAGAGCAGAAACGGATCTGCAGCTCTAAACAAAAGCTAACTAACCACCATTACTGTGTTATTTACCTGAATCATGACTATGAACCAACTCACAACATCTGCAGCCTGGCAGCTTACACCTTCTCACACACCTACATGCAGATTTAATCACACACCGGTCACATGAGGTCACTTGAGCTGCACCCCCCATCCCTGCAGAAGCAGCGGTGTTGCACACGAGGGTCCCTTTCCTGTTGATAAGACAGAAAAAGCACCGTTACACATCAGGTCGTGAACACATAAACGGAGGAAATGCAGAAACGTTCAGTCTCCCATGTCTGCGTGTCTAATGGAGGGGCCCCCGCTGGTTCCTGTGGCCCCCTGGAGGGCAGGAAGCAGCTAATGACTTGTTTAGAAGCAGATTATTTGTTTAGGTGACACTGGAGAATTATTTTTATTAATAATTAGTGTCTGAGACGTCGGACATGAATGACAATTAGAAATTAGTGGGCTGAAAGCGTGGGGGGGGGGGGGGGGGGGGGGGGGGGGGGGGGGGGGGGGGGGCACAAAGAAAACTAAAATCTTATTTATCTGGAAAAAGCTCTTTGAACAGCCTCAGTGTGGTGAAATAAGAGTTTAATAAATGAGGTCACGTATTCAGGCCAGCACTGAGTCTTGGGTTTGACGTTCCAGGAAAGCACCAGGCTCGTTCTGAACTCTGGGATTTGCTCTGAAAACAAACATCAGCAGGATCAGGAATGCTGATTTTCAACCAAATCAACATTTTTCCAAATCAGCCGACTTCAAAAACAAACGTTGAACCTTCAAATTTCATTCTGGTTATTGATTAACCCATTAACCTTTCACTTGTTTTATTATTAGCATTAATATTATACAGGTTTTAAGTATTTATATGTTTTTTAGGATGTTTTATTTGGTTTTTCACTGCTGGGTTCATGTTTATTAAGACTAACTACCAAGTGGTTGAGCTGCAGTTAAGGGGTTAAAGTTGCAGCTGAAGATCCAGGCTTTCATTCCCAGCTGGGTCCTTTCTGTGAGGCGTTAGCATGTTTCTCCTGCACACGCATCTCCGTCTCCTCCAACCAGAGTCTCCATCCGGCTGTTCCGTCCCTCCTCCGACGACGACGACGCTGCAGAAGGGCTCCAGCTTCTGACCGCCCTGCTGCTCTGTGAAACCAGAACAGACTGTAAGAGCGTAGCTGCACTTCCGTACTAATCCAGATGCATGTCTTCCTCCCTCTAGCCTGAAAGTGGACGTGTGTGCGGCGGTGAGCGGCGTAGGGATCCCCGACTCTGTAGGTGAGCAGCTTCATGCAGCAGCGGTTCCCTAAAGGAGGAGAATGAATCACAGGCAGGACTGGTGGGGAATTACGGCTCCGTCACACAAATCAGATGCTAAATAAAAGAAGGAGGAATATGAGGAACACAGACCGTGGTATCACAGTGGTTCTCTGCAGAGCTCACACCCACACAGAGCTGCTGGTGGAATGATCGGATCAGAAGGGGGAATCGGAGTCGAGTTTGAACTCTGATTCAGTTTCCTCTGTTACCGTCCTCTGTCCAGATCTGAGGGCAGACCTGCAGCTGGATTGGCTCAAAGGCATCAGGGGTGGAGTTAAGAGAGTTCTCTTCCTGGATACCCAGCAGCCTCAGCGCATGGGACTCCTGAGGCTCGGTCGCAGCCGCCCACGCGCGTGTCTGGGCTACACCATCTACCTGAAGGTAACGGCATCTGATGCCTCAGCAGGAATCAGCTGGACCATCTGAACCAACACCTTGTTTGGTCTTTCTCTGCAGGAGGACGATGAGTTCAGGGACAAACTGACTCCCATCTCACTGGCCCTAAACTACAGCCTGACTCCGCCTACTTTTGACCAAACACTCCCACCTGTTCTCAACCAGTACAGCAGCACCTTCCTGCAGGAGCAGGTGTGTCTGCACGTTTTAGATCAGCATGTGTCAGGGAAGGGTTTCTGCTCCAAGACCTGGTCCAGATAGATGGATGTGTGGGAACTGTGCAGCATCACGCTGCCTGTTACTTCTCAGTATTATGAGGATGAAGCATCACACTTTCATCAACCTCCTCTCGTTTTTGCTGTTAGGAGAACACATTACAGCCAAA
>SSNQ01000134.1:668616-679163 GCA_006942095.1 Nothobranchius kuhntae | reverse complement strand
TCCACACACACACACACACACACACACACACACACACACACACACACACACACACACACACACACACACACACACACATGTATATACACACACACACACACTCACACACACACACACATGTATATACACACACACACACACACACACACACACACACACACACACACACACACACACACACACACACACACACACGTATATACACACACACACACACACACACACACACACTAGTCTATATACACACACACACACACGCTCTCACAGACACACGCATGCACACACACACACACACACACACACACACACACACACACACACACACACACACACACACACACACACACATGTATATACACACACACACACACACACACACACACACACATGTATATACACACACACACACACACACACACACACACACACACACACACACACACACACACACACACACACACACACACACACACACACACACACACACACACACACACACACCCACCCCCCCCACACACACACATATATATACACACACACACACACACACACACACACACACACACACATGTACATACACACACACACACACACACACACACACACTAGTCGTGTGCTTATGCAAAGAAGGCACAAAGTCCATATTTATGAATGTAAGTGCAATATTTGGGCGTTGTGTGTTACTGAAGCTTGTTACACTGGCACTATTTTATTAGAGCTTCATGTTTCTGTGTAAATACGGTAAGTGGCTGGCTGATATATTAGATCATTATTATTATTAATATTGTTGCTGAAACACAAACCAGGCGTGGACAGAACGTGTCGTAGTTTAACGGCGGATCCGATCAGAACTACAGAACGTCCTCATCACTACGGATGTGAGCCACAGCTGATTTCCTGTTTAAAGGTTTGCTCGTGTTCACCAACCACACGGATTTTAAAAGAAAACACGTTTGTTTAAATGTCTGAAACATATTTAAAGGTGTGCTTGCTGTCTGTCAGGTTTTTATTTTACAGGTGTGGAACGCTGAAAAAACATGTTTTAATGATTATGTCTGGTTCTAACGGGTCACTCTGAGTGTTTCTGCAGGCTGAACATGAGAATAGTCTCCTACACCTATCTCCTGCAGTAGCTTCTGATAGATGATAGTCTCCTACACCTATCTCCTGCAGTAGCTTCTGATAGATAATAGTCTCCTACACCTATCTCCTGCAGTAGCCTCTGATAGATAATAGTCTCCTACACCTATCTCCTGCAGTAGCTTCTGATAGATGATAGTCTCCTACACCTATCTCCTGCAGTAGCTTCTGATAGATGATAGTCTCCTACACCTATCTCCTGCTGTAGCCTCTGATAGATAATAGTCTCCTACACCTATCTCCTGCATTAGCTTCTGATAGAAAACAGACGGTGAAACTCCAGGATTAGAAAACCTGACAGATCTACGTCACGCTGGGAATTTGCATTCATGTCCTCGTTCCTCTTGGCTCGAACCCGCCCACAGGAAGGTGCATTTAATTTTTTCTGCGTAGAGTTTTGGTGACTTTACAACGTGGCTAAACGCGTTCTTTTAGCCAATCAGAAGCGAGGTGTGTGCATATCATATATAATAATGAGCAGTCCTGCTGTTTTCAGCTCACCTCTGCACCAGCAAACTTCTGCATCTCAGACCAGAAGCATCAGAGCGTTTAATGAAGAACGGCTCACAAGAAAACGCTGCAAATGTATTGAATAAACGAGTAAACCACACCTTTAAGCACAGGCAGCAGGAACACGGTCAGAGCACATGTTTAAAGTTTAGTGTGTGTTTGGTCAACAAGTGTGAAGTTTTGGTCAGAATAAAATCTTACTGGATAAATGATTCGATGTCTGTTCACCAGAATGATTTCTTCTGCAAGAGCACATGTTGCTTCAGAGGAAGGACTCTGGCGCCCCCTAACGGTCCAGAGTTAAAATACACATACATGATTCTGCAGAAGGGCAGCGCCACCTGGTGGCTACTGTGAGCTGTTTAGAAGGATCACTCCGTAAATAAAACACAGCATGACACCTGCATCTGACATTATGACATCATAGCAACAAGCACGGTGGTGGGCGTGTGATGGTCTGAGGCTGTTTTGCTGCTTCACGACCACTTGCAGTTATTAACAGAACAATAGTTCTGCCCTCAACCACAAGGTCATGAAGGATCGTGTTTGACCTTTGACCTTAGACGGGCTGAATGAAAACAGCCCGGTAGGTTTATTTCGGAACGTTTGAGTGTTTTATTGTTTTTATGAAGTTGGAACAAACTAAATCAGGCGTTCGTCACAGAGCTGCAGGTTAGCAGCTCATTTCCACATCTCTGTTAGGTCTCAGTCATCACCGGTGTTAAAATCTGCTCAGACAGGAGTAGCTAAGTGTTTGATAAATGCAGCCTTTTCCATGTCGGTGGCGTTACATCATTTTCTGGAGCCATAAACTTCACTAACAGCAAGAATCTAAACCTCTGATGGGTGTGAGGAAAGGCTCGCTCCTGGATTTACTAAATAAAGAGACGATCAGGTCCACCTGAGTGGAAACACGAGTCAGAGCGAGCTTTGTCAGCGTGAAAAACACGGCGAGGAGGAAGACGGTGAGAGAAGTTCTTCTTTAGATTCTTTATTTCTTTGAATATATTTGATCAAATATCAAATCAAACATTAGAATTGAACTTTAACAGTTTCTGACTAGCAAACCTCAACACAAGGTTCTTGCATACGGTACAAACAGGACAGACTGCATCTTACACAGAGACGTATCCAAACCCACTCAAACATGAAGGGAAGAAAAGGAAAAGGTGTCTGACTCCCACACATTTCCTGGGTTTTTGAGCTGGTGCTAAACAAAACGCCTTCAGTGAAGCAACATCCTGGTCTTCTGTCAAACGAACGAGGGAGGGAGGAGCCTTTTGAAGGTAAATATTACAATAAAGGTCTGGACACGGGGCGGCGTCTCGGTGGAACGAGGTCTGATGGACGTTAGGATGGAAGACTGGCTATTTACAGACATGTATGTTAGGTTCCCTCAGACATGCTCTGCATCGATCCTCGGTATTATTCTCACACACACACACAGCTGAGCAGAGTTCTAGTGTGCATAGCTGCTGATGTCTGCAGGGCTTTTAGGCTGACAGTTCAGATCCTAAACATTTACTGGACTGCAGGTCCGTTTGTCTGCAGCTGATTAAACTATCTGAACGAGCTCTGATGCGGTTTTCATCCAAGCACGTCTGCCCGACCATGAGACGCGTGTTCCAGATGAAAGCGGGCTTAGCTGACATTAGGACCTTGCAGACAGCCCGTTAAAGGTGGACGTGGCGTCTCCATCCAGAAGGTGAGCCCAACAGAAACGACCTGGTCTAGGCTCCTGAAGCGTTTCATAAAAGAATGAGTCCGACTCTCCTGGTCCCTGAAGATCACCTGTTGAAGATCACCTGTAGCACCTAGTTGGTGTAAAAGAGGTGGTGACTGGTGTTGGCATGGCTGCCCTGTGCTGGCGTGAGGCAGGTGTAGTTTATGTGTGCGTGCAGCGCCAGGATCAGGGCTGAATGTGTTTACGTGTGCAGGTTGATGTTTCGCTCTGCAGCTACACACAACTCTTCATCTCACTAGAAACAGGAAACACTCTGGTCTAGGCGATGTTTTCATGTTGTTTTCTGTCTGTTTGCACATGAAGGATGTTTACCTTCTCCTGTGTTTAGACGCTACATCACTTCCTTTACATCACCTTTCAGTGTAAAAGCAGCCAGGTGGTTCAAACACGAACACGTCCGACACACAGAGTCTGAAAACCGGTCTGGAAACAACAAACGTTTGGTGGGAGGAGATGAGTCGAGGGTCGGACTCACGCTAAAGGGAGTAAGACCACACCGCTGAGAACAGTCGAAGGGCAGTGGTTAACCTGAGCAGTCACACACACACACACACACACACACAAAACAGTCTGGTTTCTGGGCTACAACAGAGATTAGATAAAAATGGCGGTCCATCAGAAACATGACTGCGTTCAGAACATTCCTGAACGTCCGTTGACACCAACAACTTCCTGTGATTTAATGGAATGACTGAAGGAGGCGCAGCAGCACAGACGGTCCACCGGCTACATGACTGTTAGAGCACACACACACACACTGTACACGTGCTAGGACACACTCTCAGTAGCTCTTCTGGTCTCTAATAGAAGCTCTATAAATCCTCACAAAAATAAAACTTTACCTGATTTCTGCCGTTTACATTCAACACACCTGCAGGACGAGAAACCGTCAGCTCCTCCACCTACACAGCGGGTGAGGGTCACCGTCACGCTCCAACAAAGTGCTGCTTTTCAGAACACACACACACACACACACACACACACAAGGCCACCTGCAGCAGCTCATGCTATCTCAGAGGGGTGAAAATGAAACATGGACATACTAAACTCTTCGTAGACGCTCGACAGAACCCCCAGTCGGTCTTTTCTACGCCCGTCTGAGGAACAAACCCAGTAAAACCAGTACCAGCTGACCGTTTCCTGTCCCGCAGCGCCGTGCTGAACCAGCTCCAGGCCCACAGCCATGCTGCTTCCAGCTCTGATTGCACTGATCAGGTGTGTGTGTGTGTGTGTAGTGGGGGGGGGGGGTATATTACAGCGGTCTTGATTGACTGGGAGGCTGAACTCAAACCACACCACAGGTATTGATGTTTGTCTGCACCAGTCTGGTGTTTCTGTCTAAAACCCGCCTCCCCCGGCGCTGGAGCGGCCCTCTATGCTGATTTTGACCTCCTGGGGGAGGAAGGAGGGTTTGGGCAGGCTGGTGGGAGGCTCCTCCTCTGCTCTCTCAGTCTGGTCTCGCTCGGGAGCGGACCAGCGCCTCTTGCGAACTGCCGCTCTCTCTGGATCAACACACTGTTGTTTGGAGGTGTCTGTGAGAGCGGACCCAGCCTCCTGGCCTGTCGGCGCCGCTCGAGCCCTGTAGATGTCCTCTTCCTGTCCCGGAGCCGCTCGACGCTCTGCTGGCGGCCCCACTCCTGCTCCTGCACTCGACGCCTTCTTCAGGAGATCTCCGTTACTCCCTGAAGGGGCGGGACTCACACTGTTCCTCACGTGGGGCTCTCCGGGTTTCAGCCTGGTCCCAAACGCCTGAGTGTGTGTTAGCGAGCCGTTCCTCAGGCCGCGCAGGGTCAGCGACACACACACGTCTCCCACACACAGCTTAGCACAGGACAGCTCGAACAGCTGGGTGGTCCGGTCAGGGCAGCAGGACGACCAGCCCTGGCCAAAGACGAAGAAGGGATACTCCACCAGCACCTCCACACACACCTGGACAGGAAACGGGTAGAGCTTCACTAAACCGCCCAGGAACACGTTAAACACTCACGCTGCATCTCACTAGTGTTAGATGGTTCAGACCTAAACCACTGATCTACCTGTTACCCTATAACTAACCCATCTGGTCGTTAACCAGAGAGGTTTGAGCATCGCTGACGACTCCCTCCTCTTCCTGTCAGTTTGATCAGCAGCAAAACAAAGATGTCTCAGCCTGAACCCTGAACAGCTGTTCTGCAGACACGGGGCGGACGTAATCAAACACGCCTACCTGAGCTTTGAGCTCGCCCACCGAGAACTGGATGAGCACCGCGTTGGGGCTCTGCCCGCTGTCGATGCGCTCCACGGTGCTGGAGTCGATCTTCAGCTCGCTGCTGATCTCCGCGCTCTGGATGAAATCTTCTGTTTTCAGGTCTTCCACACGCTTCAGCTCCCCGTCGGCCAGCTGGATGATGGAGCCTCGCATGAAGAAAGGAGGCAGCACCACAGGAGAGGAGGGAGAGGGCGGCGTTTGGACGGGAGCGGGAGCCTGGGAGGGAGGTGCCACCACGGCAGCGGTAGGGGCGGGGCTTGAGGGCAGCTCTGAAGCCTGGACCACAGAAGACGGGGATCGGCTCCCGTCTGATCCGAGAGCCTCACACTTGGACAGCGCCGTGGCTAGATAGGCATGCGGCATGGCGGTGGATATCTGAGGGGTCGTGGTGGCGGTCAAGGCGCTGACGGCACGACTCACCTCCATCTCCGGGCTGTTATTGGCGCTGCTGACCGGGATGAGGAGGGACTGGCCACTAGGGATGACCAGGTGCTGGGGCAGGGCCGCGTGGTAGCTGACGGCGTTCTGGTTCCCACTGGTGATGTAGCCAATAATGGGGGGCTGCGTGGAGGAGTACAGACTGGCGGGCAGCTCCTCGGGGGGCAGGGTGGTCTGGATGACGGCGTGGGGGGCAACAGACTTCACCACCTCCGAGGAGGACAGGGACGTGAAAGAAGAGGCTCTGCAGACCGGCTTCCCCAGACAGATGCCTCCTCTGTCAGTTTGGACTAGAGAGATCTTGTTTTCATGTTCTGCTCCGTGGTTGGGCTGCGCCACCAGAACCAGGGAGGTCTGAAGCCCAGCGGGGTTCTGGCCGTAGTCCGCGGGAACGAGGATGTGTCTGGCCTCGTAGCCCGTTTGGGCGGAGGCTTTGGTCTGTTTGACCAGCTCTAGCTCCCCGTTCATCACACCCCTAGCGTGGCCCTCGGCCTTCTTCCCAGCAGAACCGTCGGCGTACTGAACCACCAGCTGTGACGGGGTGAGCGTCAGCGTCTGAGGGAGCACGGTGGCGTGAGGGTGGAGCTGCAGGTGAGCAGTGGGTGGCGTCACCGCGTTTCGGCTCACGGTTAGCGGCGTCCTGCTGTCCAGGTGGATGTACTGGCTGGCGACTTGGGGAGAACCTGAAAGCGACACCGGAGCCAGCTCAGTGGGGGGGAGGCCTATTTGAAACTGCTGCTCCCCTTTGGTGCTGGGGGACACGAGAGCTGTGGTGTAACCGTCCACCTGGGGGCGCTGTCCTAGCATAGCAGCGCTGCTAGGGGCGGAGCCGGCAGTCGCTGGGATGATGTGAGAAGAGATGTAGCCAGCATACGGCCCCGAGCTGATGAACTGGACGTTGGGCCCCAGCTGAGCTAACTGGATGGTCCCGGCTTGCTGGGGAAGGGCAGCGGGGTAAACAGCCGGTAAGGAGGCCAGGGGCACGGCAGACAGGGGGGTAACTGGGGAGGGGGTGGATGTGGAAGGAGAGGATGAGGTGGAGGGCACCAGGCATCGTGGGCTCTCTGCTCCTCTGGACTTACAGCGTTCACTGGCTACACTCGCCAGCCAGGCTAGGTTTTCTGCGTGGGGGCTGTCAGCAGGTCCTCCAGCAGGAGGCGCTGCTGCTACCACCGGCCTCTGCTCCAGAGCCAGGATCTCACGCTTCTTAGGAGGCAAGCACCCATTACTCCGCTCCTGGTTGGCCTTCATGGTGCCGCTGTGGTGTTAAAGTTCACTCGCACCACTTTTAGCTCGACTCAGCTCCACTGGACGGTTGTCCCGGTGTGCTGGGACGTTTACTGGTGAACCAGCCCAGAGCTCACAGCAGAGCAAATGGAGTCACTCCAGGTCACAAAAGCAGCTCCAGAAACTTCATGAGGAATCATCTCTGATGAGTCCACCTCCTCCGCTGCGTCCTAGGGAACCTGTCAGCAGAAACATCAGGTGAACGTGTGATTCAACGCCAGGATAAGGCTGGTTTTTGCTCAGGAGCTGTTAGGTTTTACCTGGCTTGAAGGTGTGTTTGCACCTGAGTATCTACAGCCTGTGTTGGTCCATCGTCTCCTCAGCAGGCTCCTACTAATCTGCAAAATCAAAACAAACACAGAATAAATCAGAACTGTCCCCGTTCTTTGTTCTGCCACTAGGTGGCACCAGTCATCAGATCCGTGTTGGTCTGATGCACAACATGGGATCCTGTGATCCTTCTCTATGAATAACCTCCAAGGACTCTCTTTAGGGACCTGCAGGAACTTTTCTTCAGCGCTGAAACAGGAAGTCTTCTCGTGTTATTGTGTACAAACACCTCTGCACAGTTCCTCTAGAGTGTTTTGTGTCTGCAGATTCATGTTTTCATGATGGTGCACCATCCCTCTGGGATAAGAGCAGAGGAGATCAGCCAATCAGTCCTGCACATACGGCACCCACCCCCAGGAAGGAGCTGTGGTCCGTACAAACGTGTAGCTTCTAATCAGAGTCCGTGCAGCGTGAAGCACGCGTGACTAGATGTTCTACTGACAACGTTCTGCTCTGAGGGCCGACTGGACTGAAGACCGGTTTGGATCAGCATGACAGAATTTAGCTCAGCTGTAGACATGTAGGATGTATGAACACACACACACACACACACACACACACACACACACACACATCATTTCTATTAAAATGAAGGCCTTCTGACAAGGTTCTTCCTCACAGGACCGTTGGTTCCAGCAGGCAGATCTGTGGGTCAGTGCGCAGGACTCTGAGTTGTTCATTAGCCAGAGGCTACACTGACATGGGTAACACACACACACACACACACACACACACACACACACACACACAGACGTGTTACATAAAGGCCGAGGATGGGACGTGATAAAGAAGGGAACCTTGGTCTTTGTTCTGCCGTAGATCTGCTGCCAACGCCGGTTCCTACAAGGTCACTGCAGCCGAACGCGGAGAGCCTCCGCTCCGCCACGGCGGGCTAGATCCACCGGATGCAACAAAGGAGGAGGATGAGGGGAAACACAAAGCAAGGTGCAGAGCTTTGTGAAAGGAGGGAATGAGAACAGTTATGGGGGGGGGGGGGGCAGAGTTCTGCTTTTCCTGACCCACATTGAGCAGCGCCCACAGCATCGGAGCGCCGTTGCCCCCGCCTCACTGAGACATCCCCGATCAGCAGCCCAGCCACCGCTACAGCACCCCCCCCCAACCCTGGTGACATCACATCTGAAACACAAGCATCTCGTCTCCTTAAGCAAAGACGACGCTGCTGATAACCAGTGCCGGGCTGGGGGGTCCGGTCTAAGCGGAGCTATGACACCAGCACACAGACGAGAACAAAGACGAGCTGCCGGTGCACGACAGTCCCACCGAGGTGTGCAGCAGCAACCCTCTGACACCTGAGACGTCTGGAGGGATGACAACACGAGGGGGGGGCTCTGTTCAGCTCAGGCGGAGGGAGCCACCCTTACGTGTGATCCCTGCTCCGCTCACAGATGGACGTGGCTTCCGTCCTCTCTGCTGTCTCCAGGTGAGACGTCCCCCAGCAGGGTTACATCTCCTCAGCTCTGCTGCAGATCCCAGTTTTCCTCCTTTCCCTCCAACAGAGCCGGATTCTCCCCCCGCTCTACCCCTGTACTTCTCCTATTGATCCGTGGCATCATAGGAAAAGCATTTCTCTGCAGCAGGACTGTGCAGAGAAGCAGAAAGACGGTGACGGGTTTATTTTGAGATGTGGCTCGTTGCAACAGATTCACACAAATAAAAGCCAAAGTGAGAAAAACCTGTTGGCATGCCCGTCGTGCACATTTTCACCCGCTAAAGCAGTCACAGAGGCTCGGTGATCACCCCGCACAGCAAAAGGCTAAATATAGAAAACAAAAACATCATTATCAATCTGAGCTCTGGCATGAAGCAGGGGGAGGCACCGTGGAGGACAATATGTACGTGCACTCGTGTGAATCTCTGCATGTAAAGCGCCGCCACATCGACCCCTCACAGACAGCTCTGCCTCCACCGCCTCACAGCAACATAAACAGAGGGTCCTGATGCTGTAACGGTAAAAAAAGAGCCATTTCTCCGTGCCCTGGCGGTGGAACGGAGGGCGCTGTGCCTTTAAGAGGCGGACCGGCCGTGTGGCAGCAGACAGTAAGAACAGGCAGCGGGGCTCAGGCTGTTTGTCTTCACAATGACTCCAGAGTTCTGCATCACTGTTGGACACTCGGATCACGCCGTCCAGGCGGCGGAGACGTGTTGTACGCGACAGGGTTAGGGGTAGGGTCGGCACCAACCCTACCCCTAACCTAACCTGCTACTGGGACAGATGCTGTGGCTCCAGTCTCTGGGGCTTAGCAGTGAGAGGAGAGTGGAGTAGCAGGGCAGAATCACTACTATGCCAAAAATCATGATACCACCCCCCCACACACACACACACACACACCCCTCCTCCCTGGGTAAAGTACTAAGAATAGCTCACCAGTCTCTCCACAGCTACTGCTGGCAAAGCAAAGCCAAGGATCCTTCCTGCCTGTCAGGGTGTCCTAGGACTCGTCTTCCCGAGTGTCCCCTTTGTGCCGCTCTCCTCCTCCAGAGCCGCCTCCCTCTCCCTGGACTCCTGCTAGGAGGCTACGCTGCTCCTGCAACCAGCCGACGGCGGAGGAAGTTCCCCAAACAGATCTCCTCAATCCTGCGTGCAAGGCTGCTCCAAATGTGTGTTATGCAAGGCCACCAGCCCGCCAGCTCCCTCTGCCCGGTTGCTTTCCTATCTCCTGCTCTGTGTGTGTGTGTGTGTGTGTGTTTCTTCCTCCCTCTCTCAGTACTCCACTGACACAGCTCCTCCCCCAGCCAGCCTCATCAGCCGCATCAGGTATTCATTCAAAAAAACACACTCCACTTGGCTCGGCGCCCAGACTACGCTCACACAGAGGGAGGGAGGGAGGA
>SSNQ01000134.1:645591-668602 GCA_006942095.1 Nothobranchius kuhntae | reverse complement strand
ACGGAGGGAGGGAGGATGGAGGGAGGGAGGGAGGGAGGGAGGACGGAGGGAGGGAGGGAGCAGCAGACGGAGGGAGAGCTGGAGACTCTGACAAGGTTTTTTCTCAGACAGACGTGCTGCATGAATGTGAGCTGCAGTGGGAGGCTCACGCTGGCGTGCATGTCCAGACGGCATCGCCACGCACCCGCGGAGGACCAGAGCGTCTCCTTCAGGACCCTTTCCAGCTGGGCTTCCCTCCTTCGTCCACTCTCTCCATAACCTTCCACGTGAGTTCACAGGGTTAGTTTTCTATTGAGCAAGCTCTGGCGCTCCTTTTTCAGGGGCAGATGTTTGTGTGTTTACTAAAAATAATAATAATACATTTTATTTATGAAGCACTTTAGACGTCACAATCTCTAAGTGCTACATAAATGATCAGAGTCCAGAACAAGAAGTAGCATAAAATCAGGAGGAGTCAGTAAAATAACGTAAAAGGACTTTTAGCAATGAGCTCTTCTAAACAGGTTTTAAGGTTCTGGGTAACGGTGTCAACAGTTTGTGGGGCCCTCAGGTGGACAGGGAGCAGCCAATGGAAAGGCTGGATCTCCCATGCTGCAGAGCGGAGGACGCGTGTGGTGTTGGGGCTGTGAGAAGTTCCTTTAGATAAAGGAGGGTGCAACCATGAACGCACTAATAAGTACGGAGGGAGACCTTATATTCCATTCTGAGTGGAACAGGGAGCCGATGCAGCGCCTTCAGAACAGGAGTAGTGTGCTCATATCTCATCAGAGCCCTGGCAGCGGTGTATTACAGTCGTCCAGCCTGGAGGAGACAAAGGCATGGGCGATAGCTCGTTAGGCTTTATGACAAACAAATGTCTTGCATCTGATTGGCTAACAGCAATGTGACGTATGCTTGCATGCCGAGGAGGCGGGGCCATTAATGCTAATGGATTTTTCTGACTCGATGGTTTTCCTGTTTACTTCCTCTTTGTGGTTACTACAGGCGGTGGGCGTTAAAGAAAACCGATTATTTATCGTTAATAAACACAGTTTTAATGCAGGTGTGTGCTACTCTGGAACTGATAAGGAACTGGACTGATAGAATCGACATTGATAATGATAAAAGATGATAAAGTCCCGCCCCCGTACTGTTTGATGGTGCAGCGTACTCAGAAGACTGCTTCCACGGGTGTCAGCTGGACTGAGCCGTTTACATGCAGCCGCAGACTTCCATTATCTGGTGCTGGGTGCCAGACTAACAGTCCGTTTAAGTCTGATGCACATGTAAACTTCACCCCCCCACATGTGATCTATCCCACAAGATCTCTTCTGATTGGTTATCGGTACAACAGGTGTGAGTGACTCACTAGAACACTAAAGTGCAGGGGCCTCATTTATCAAGCTAGCTTACGCACAAAACGGGTTGGAAAACTGCGTAAGCAACTTTCCACGCAAATTTTGGGATTTATGAAAGAAAACTTAGTGGAAAAATGTGCACAACTATAAGCTGACTAAGGACCTGGCTTACACACATGTTGGACATGGAGAGCACCTGCAGTGCTGCTGCTGAGAAGATACAGTTATGAAATCCTGCAGCATTATCACTTGCACACACACACACACACACACACACACACACACACACACACACACACACACAGCCTGAAGCCAGAATACAGAATATCAGCAGGGGGACAGATTGAGACAGAACATCATGCGTGTGTGACGGTGTGTGTCCTGTCACTGTGACCCGATTGATCATGTGACCTGGATACTTGTACAGGGGAGATCTCCGTTTGGGTGACTGGTTAGCGCGCGTGACTTTCACCCGGGAGTCTGAGGATCAAATCCCAATTGGGCCATTGTTTTTATATCCGCCACAGATCTCTCTGAAGAAGTCACAACATTGACGGCTTCAGCAACGCTGTGCCACTCCGTGGATTTTCTCTTATTTGTTTTGCAAAAGCACTTCCTTTCATTCCTCCACCTCACCCACAGGTACCTCAACTTCTGCTTCTGAAATAGCGCTTCCTTGATCTGCCTTGATCTACGGTCGCCATGTCATTGGCGGAGCGCTGCAACAGCTGGCTTATGTATATGCATGAGATCCACCAGGCACTTTGCATTGACTATTTATGGCAGTAAGTGGGCGTGTTGAGGGCGGGGTGTGACTGCAGCTGAGAAACATTCTGGTTAGTCTCTGATTTCTGAAGCGGAGATGGCGTGCAGCTGTGCGTCCTCCATGTTTGATAGATCACAAACCTACTTGGCGTAAGAACATTTGTTTTGCTGAGCTTAAGTACGGTTTTAGTAAGGTTTCTATGCCGTGTTTGATAAATGAGACCCCAGCTCATTAGCTGACTGACTGATAGACATTCCTGTGTTTACATAGGTCAACTAGCTGTGACTCCAAAAGTTAATCAGTTGCAGATGTACCTCCTCCAGTTGTTTCTTTCTCAGAGTTTCGTTAAAATCTGAGATACAGGCAAAAACACCATCACCCACCATATAAAAGTGGCCAGTCATGTTCCACCATGAACAAAAAGCTCCTTGTTACGGAAAAGATCACGGTGTCATTTTCTACCTGCTGTTCTAAAACTGGCCAGAGGAGCAGCAACCTGTGAATAACACCTGATCAGTGGTGCAACACAAGCCTCAGCCCCCCCACCACACTTTCTTCTGATGAATATATTTTTCAGCCATGTGTCTGGAAATGAAAATGCAGAGTAGAAGTTCATCCAGCGACAGAGCTAGATGAAGCGTGTGGACGCCTCATTAGCTCCAGCTCCCAACTCTTCATGAGTGTGTCAGCAAGAGATCAACCAGGTCAGGCTCAGAACACAGAACCTTAGTCCTGTATTCATTTCTGCTAGCCCCGCCCTCTGATAATCTGACCAATCAGCAGACTGGACAGTCTTTCTGGTTTGTAGTGACGCATCTCCAGCAGTTTTCCCTGTGGGAAAACAAAGCAACCCTCAGGGAAAGAAGTGACAAAGTCACACCAGACCTGATTCAGATGAGAGCGCTGCAGGTGGAAGACAAACACAGGTGACCACGGGCATGCAGACACACATGTTACCTGCTAATGCTGGCACTGTGACTGCGTCCTCGTGAGTTTTCACTACCAAGCAGCTGCAGCCTGGTCTTCTCACTGTGACTCATAACTTCTACTAAAAGCTACTCAGCCTATGCAAACGTAGCACAGCCAGCTAAAGGAAGTGAGAGCAACTTCACACAACTCCACTCCTCTGTAAAAACATGAGCCATGGCACCTACTAGTCTGGTGTTTCTGTGCCATGAAATGAGTCACCACAAACGTTAATTATAGGTGGAGTTAAAGTCCATTGAGTGAGATGAAAAAAGCTGAAATCTAATTTGAGTTGAACATGGCAAAATGTTCTCATCTGAGAGGGGAAGGAGAGCGAAGCCGTGGGAACTCAGGATTTCTGTTTGAGGCTCGATCAAAGACCTCTGCAAGCTCTTCTACAGGTTAGCAGCATCTTTACAGACATCGTTATGTGATAGTAGATAACCCTTACTGCAGCTGATCTCAGCTGGCCTGCTTGCATGTATTCTTGTGCAGAACACAAACACACAACAGCCTCCACAGCAAGTGTGACATTCCACTCTGTGGTGCAAAGCAAAACGGGCGGGAGTGCAAAGTCATATCAGGGTCCGTGTCATCTTACAAACATTAAACATTGAAAGGAGTATCGCAGCAGCAGCTCTTACAGACATTCAGTGCTTCAACTGCATTTTCACAACTCAAATGCTAAACTAAACACATTACACCAAAAGTTGGGTCATTTTTCCACACAATCTTATTTCAGTCAAGAAAATTAATCATTTCCCTGGAAATCAGAGGGGTCGAGCCAAGCATCCTTACCTGCTGCTGCTCTGCTGCTCGTCTCTCACTGAGGAGGCCACTGGTAGAGCTGGAGACATGTCCAGACATGATCATCCACGTGGAGCCGGGAGCCTGAGTGAAGCAACTCCACATCTATTACCATCTAGTGAACGTTCTGCCTACAGACCTACCTGCTGCTTACGCTGCCGGGGAAAAGCGGTTAGCCATCTCTAGACATGCTTGAGCAACAAGTGTTAAGGTACATCTGACACTCTTCACCTTATCCCGTCTTGTGATGAAAAGGGAGTCAATAAGCTCAAAATATAAGAGGCTTTAATCACCAAATTACAGAAACTTATATTTTATATATGGATTTGCTGCACACTAATAGTGCTGCAAGTTTAGGAATGTAGGCCTTTGTTAGCTTAGCACAGTGTGAAGTTCAGGTGCAAAAGTAATGACTAATAAATATGTGACTCATTAGTTCCTTACCTGGAGCTTTAGCTATGTGGGTGTTTGTAGCATGTCGTTAAATCTTCTTCTTTCTGCAAAAAAGTAAGTAAATTAAATCTAAATGTTTAGGTTCTTTACAACAGAACTCTAGCTTGTCAGGTAGCTAGTTATGCTAGCTCGCTAACTAGCTAGGCTGGGTTGGAGTTGTGATGGGGGGGGGGGGCATAGAAAACAGTTTTTTGTCTATGATTTTTTTTTTTATTTCAGTTCACAACGAGAATAAAGCACTAAAATAAAAGCATAGATGAGTAAAACAGCAAATGTAATGCAGCGTGTGGGAGGTGGGGTGAGCTCGGACCGGGCCGGCGCGCGCGCTCCTCTGAACAGAGCTATGAGGGGAGAATGCGAAAGCGCTTGCTGCCATGGCAACAAGAGGCAGCTCCACAGTCTCCAGTCCCCATTAAGAAGGATGGGTGGCAACGTGGCTGCAGCTCAGTGGTGGTGCAGCATGACACTGTGAAAGAGCCTACTGAACGCAGCATTTAATGAAAGGAGCAAAAGGGGACCAGTCCAGACAGACAGGTGATCCTGGCCTCACCTGTCCTCTGCTACCTTCCATGTAGTTACATTTGTACATAGTAGAGTTGCTCAGTGACACTAAAGCTAGTAAGGCTGAGTTTTGTGTGATGATTACCTGGGTTCTTAAATGTCCAGAAAGAAAAGGACGTATGTGGGGGGAAAGGCAGGAGCTGTTTTTGTTAAACAAATGTTCATCCTCTTTTATAAATAACCAGTCCTTCACATTTTTAAAAAATAATGATAGTGTTGTGTTCAAAATCCTTGAAAATGTGAGTCATAATGTACTGTTATGTGTTTTTTCTTCTATGATAATCGTATTTGTCTTTTCACATCAAACAGATTATAGACTCTGGAAGTGCTGTTTATTCGGGGTCTGACAATAATTCCCATTAAAACAGTGAAAAGTTGATGTGGAGGAGTAGCAGCACACATGAATTCAACCATCATCATCACTGCTGTCGCTGTTCTTTCCATGCGGTTAAAACGTTTTTTTTTTACATGTACTTTGTTATATTGCATCGCTGAGGTTAGCATATCTTCCTGTATTGCAGATGGTGAAAATTACTTAAAGGTCGTGCTTTCCAGTCCAATAGTTTTGGTTTTATTGTAGGAGACCATTAGGCTGAATTCTTTAACTCTGTTTCATGCACTGCGCATGTGGTGAGAGCCAAATTCAGCAGAACAAAACAGATTTCATCCTGAGTGCCAAGACTCTTTTCATTCAGCTGAAAATAGCATGCCACTGCTTACGCACATCATCTCCAGAACATAGTTTAGGCAACTAAAGGACTGGGTGGGAGTGATTTGTGGAGGAGGAATTCAGCCACTGAAGGAACCCAGAAGGGTTTGTTTGAGCTCATCAACCAAATTAATCACAAACACACTAGATTAGATTTAAAAACAACTGAACTATGGGAGAATCAGGAGGTGAACTTGAAGTTCCCACCAGATGTAAACAAGATGGGAAAACAAACAAGCAAACATTATGATCTGTTTTATTTTCTCTCATATAAATCCTGGCTGAGGTAAAGTAGCTTAAGCTTCTACAAATGGCTGATTTGGGACAGAGAAGCAATGAAACTGACCGGAAGTTGAACAGAAATGATCTCAGTGACCTCATCTACTCCTGTCTCCACTCTCCTTCAGAACCAGACTCACCCAGCAGAGGGCGCTCTACAAGCTCCCATAGGAAGCAGTCAGCCTCTGCAGTTTCATCCTAAAACACACAAACCGTCTATAGACAGAGTATGTTGCCATCCATCAAGTCAAATAACCGATTGTAAGTAAGTAAATTAAGCATTTTATACATTTATTGTTAAATCTAAATCCATTAATTATTTTAAACTTTAAAAAATGTTTAAAAATAATTTGTATTTCTGTATAAATGTCTCAGTGTGTGTGTTTACTAGATGTAGGTGGTCCTTATTTCTAGTAATAGTTTTATCTCTGATACGTTTGATTAGAAATTGCAACATTATGCTGGTCAAATATTGTAACTAAATACATTTATTTGATATTACCTGTTAATAACTTAAAGGTTGAATATGGACCAGTTTATTAAAAAGCTATATTTGTTTAAAATACCGCGGGACCTTCAGCAGTGTGCAGAATGAAGCTACAAGCTATATTTTAATAAAACAGTAATCAAATATATATTTAGACGGCACAACACTGGGTTAATGTTTACATCTACCAGCCAATAGGGGGCACCACTGCGGGTTGCCAGTTTGAGGCTGGCTCTGTGGAAAGTGGCGGACCGGGCAAGTCAAGCCGCTGCTTGTAAGCCCAGATGATGTGTGATCCTTCTCAGAAGAGGAGCGGCCATAAAAGATCTAAAACCAGAGTGGGTTTAGGTGAAGCCCACAACAGATGGACCCAAATAAGACCTTTCCCGTATCGGCAGCAAACCTGGAAAGCGACGGCTGGAAACCTTGTTCTGTTGTTGCAGTTACAACCTCCACACACTAGATGTCGCTGTGGTGTTCATGTTCATCCTTTATTTAATTTATTAGGAGTGAAATCCCTTTTAAGTCTACATAATTTCACCCTGTTGCTACCAGAGAGCGTGTGATCTGATATGTTTGTACCATTGAACCAGAAGGTTTTATTGCCATTTGTGAGAAATCACAACATTAGGAAATTGCTGCTGCTTTTGGTGCAAAAAGGAAGATAAAATAAGAGATAAGCAAATAAAGGAAGTAAGAATATAATCACGATAAAATAGAAATATAAACCGGGTATAGACCTTATATGTTTATTTGTACTGCTACTGCTGCTGATACTTCCTGCTGTAGCTGGTTGATTTGAACTTGTTTAACAGCAGTAGCTTTAACTTTACTGGTTTTTAGGAGTTCAGTAGTTTGTATGAGTGAAGACGTTCTGGCTTCTCCTTTATCTTAACTAACATTTAAAGTGTAGAAAATAAAAAGTGATATATTTTATTTTGAAGGAATTTAAAGAAGTACTAATGAGTTTTGTCCTGTTTAACTTCATGTAAACGTTGTAGTAACAGCTTCTCTCCGCCAGAGGGCAGAAAAACCCTTAGGTACTAAAGGATGGACTTTTGTTTCCATCCTGCTGACATAATTAATACATATTTCTACTAAATATTCTGAGGCTATTTAAAGTCCTGAGGTTTATCCACCTCCCTCTCTGAAAATACGGCATTTCAAACCAAAATCACATCCTGGAGACGAGTAAAATTACACTCTCTATGTAAATATACAAGATTTCCAAAATGACCCGTTACACCTAAAGTATTTTCTAATACCTACTGAGCTTCTGTGTTATTAATATTCCAGTATACAAGGCTTGGCCTTATTTTTAGTCTGAAGCTCATTCTTTTAACCTGCTTCCTGAATTATTGCTTTTTTGTACAAGGTAACATCCACCTGCTTGCAGCCATTTACACAGAGTAGCACTCCGTTCCCACTTCCTGTTTGAAGAATGCAACAAATGCTGTTGCCTAGCAGACCGAGAGGGCGGAGCCGCTAACAAATACACACACAGGCTGACAACAACATTGTGACATCATATGGTACCAGCTGATGTTCTAGGGTACCTCTTAGCCAATAGCGATGGCAGATTTAAATTCAAATGCAGAGTTTTTACCTGACAACGGCACAACACTGACAGTTTTATGGGCTCGACACACGGGAGGCGACATCACCTCTCCTCCATTCATTTTCAATGAGACATGCGTGACAAAGCGATAATCGCGGGTCTCTCTCCTACTAAGCGAAACGCGAAAAATGTGCGTGTGATATTTTGCACTCGTACACGTGCCGTGCACGGACGACCCAGCGACGCGATCCTAGAAAGTTGAAATATTTTCAACTTGTCATCGCTGTCGCTCGGACGAGGACCAATCAACGGAGGTTTTATTCACTGACCAATGAGCGGACAGGATGCTCCGCACATCTCCGAGCAAACATGGAGGAGAAGTTGATTATTATTATGTTTTATAGTAAAATCAGAAGTAAGATTTCACATAACTCTAGCAGCACCTTGTGAAACATCATAACTGCCACTTTATTAACTCTGAACCGCTTAAATAACCTTAATTCCCTCCAACCTGACACAGCCAAACAAAACAACGGAAGATTCGATTTCACCATGGAACAGAACGCGTAGACGGCTTTGCCGCTGGCCGCTGCCGCGGATCGCCACCCGTGTGACAGGTAATAAAAGCGACAGCGACAAATTTCGCTGATCGCGGTCGTTTGTCGCCTCCCGTGTGTCGAGCCCATTAGGCAGAACATTTAAATTTTTACTAAAATGCACTAAAGTGCTAAACTATTGATGACACGTGTCTGCAGCACGATTAGACACACATTTATATAGTGTATCAGGAAATAAAGTTGGTTTGGGGGTGACTTGCTCTTTAAACTCTTGAGACAGTTTTAGCCAGGGCCAGTTCTGAAGTTTGTTTTGCTTACGAAGAACACTTTACCTAATCCAGTCACCGGTCTCCTTTATGTTTGTGATTTATTTAACTCTATCAGGGACTCTGCTATTGGTCACCAGATGCTTCCTAATCCGACGTGCACCGAGTTTCCTAGTGTTCCACATAAACCAGCATAACTAAAGAAGGGCAGAAGAAAGCGCGGATTTCTCTGCAGCTTCTGCAGAATTCATGGTTGTCTTGACAACTCAGGCTAGTCGCTGCCTCAAGGGGGTCTTTACTGCGTTCCAAAACAACCAGAAACCTGATGTTTTCACCTAAAATAGCATGAATGTTGTTCTGCTGCATTTCTCTGTGCGTTTCACATCTCCTTCCACTGGTTTGTGCTTGCCTCATCTCCACGTCTGTTTTTAACTGGAACTCAGGAAATAAATAATTGACTT
This sequence comes from Nothobranchius kuhntae, assembly GCA_006942095.1. Taxonomy (NCBI): domain Eukaryota; kingdom Metazoa; phylum Chordata; class Actinopteri; order Cyprinodontiformes; family Nothobranchiidae; genus Nothobranchius; species Nothobranchius kuhntae. The sequence goes on along the minus strand of SSNQ01000134.1, from coordinate 659,395 downwards.
CATGCAACACTTTACAGACTCAACAGAGCCGTCTTCGTTTCCTCTCAGTGGGAGGTGTAGTGTTGATCACATTAGACCAGGCTTGTCTAACGTTCAGCCCAGGGGCCGCTTGTGGCCCCAGGAGCCATCTTGGGCCGCATATTTTTATGTTCAGGTTTTTATTAATATGCCTATTTTAGACCAATTTTGAAAAGTATGAGTGGAAAAAGTTTATTTAAAGATGCATGAAGTAAGAATGACATCCTGTGGTCAAAGCTGGTAGTCCATATGTCAGAACAAGCGAGCCCACTCTGAGCAGCTGTTGCCAGTTACGGACCAGCGCCCGTCCCGAGGATGCTAGATGACAAGTGGAGACGGGTCAGACCCAGTAAGTTGGTAAGATAAATACATTTCAGTGTAACATCAAGTTGCTGCTGATTGCTAAAGCAGCTTGAGGTATTTTTAGAGCCGACCATAGCCGTGCTCCCGCTAAAGGAGTTCCAGGAAATCTCTGAGGGGAAAAACTGACCAGGAGCTCGGTCCTATCAGGCGTTGTGTCTCTTTTCAGGACTTTACTAAAACAACAGAATATCGCAGCTGCTTCAGCGGTGAGTGATGTCACTGATCAGCGCCAAAAAGCGTCCAGGCATTAAAACCATCAAACGTTTTATTCTGGCAAAGCCTGTTGCAATAACTCCATTTGGAGAATGGTGTAAATGTGGTGTTCAATGACCAGAAGAAGTGCCAGTTTTTACGATGCTCTGTGACACAATAAAGCCCTGTGAATGACATCGTTTGGGGGATTTCCATTGCTTTTTTTGGTGTTGGGAGTTCTGTAACAGCAGTGGTTAATTTCTTCTCCGTTCCATTTCACCAGCAACTCTTCTGACTTTACTAATGCTGGTTGTCCTGGGAGACGTCTGCTGATGTCATTTCCTATTGAGTTACAACCAAGGGGCCATTTTGGTCTGAATTTTATGAAGCCAACACTAAGTGGCTAAATTGCAGTTCCACCCTCATCCACTAGGTCTGGCACCAGATTTCACAGCAGAAATAAACATGTTTACAGCCTGGTACCAAAACCATTCCAGGTTTAAAAGATCTAGTTTTACACTCATGACAACTCTGAGGGGGTGAATGTTTTCTCTGTTCAAGTGGAATTTGCCTTCATCGATTCAGTTTTACTATTGTTTACTCAACATTAGCTTCTAGCCTTCTTTCAAGAAATAACTTCTGGGTCGCTCTCTTTACTCGGGAGCTTTTTACCAGCCAGTGTTAAATTACAGATGCCGATGCAGCGCAGTTAACTCGGCGCAGACTCGCCGACCCCGTGGGCTCAGATATGATTGGCTCAGGAACCAGGAAGTATGGAGGTGGGACAGATTCTCTCTCTTTGGTCATTTTGAGGGGAGAAAAGCGGACAACCAGGCGGCTGAGAATGAAATCTGTAACCTTCTGTCTGACATGACTGAGACATGATTATATCGTTGTAGAAATCTTACTTATTGCACCTTTAAATAGAAAAAAAATTGTGATCCACAAGGACTTTCAACTTTTTGATTTCGGCCCTCGTCTTGATAGATTTGGACGCCTTTGCATGAATGTAACACAGGCAGTAGGCCTCTGTTTGAAAGTTCAGCTTTCCTTCTACCCAAACTTTTACATTCCTGTAAAAATCAAATAAAACGTGTGAAAAAGGTGTTCATCTCCTCACCCTGTCAGCAGGTCTCCTCTTCATCAACATCCCTCCCCTCTCAGGCAGAACGCAGCCAGCCTGTAATTACTGGCTCCACTTGAGAGAACACCAAACAGCAGACACCCTGAGAGGGGAACAGCAGCAGCAGCTCTGAGTGCGTTTTCCACCCACGTCACCTTTCCACCTCTTCAGAACACCTGGAGCCTCATGCTGAGCAGCTCATTTAGAAAAAGCTGAAGAGAAAATCGTGACCTTAAGGACAGAAATGTTAAATTAGGTGAGAATATTTTAGTTGGGCCTGCTGGTCTTCTCCTCTGGCCCACTCGTGGCTCTGCTCAGACACATGGCTGTCATAGAAAGCTGTGAGCCCTGCATGCTGACAGAGGACGACTTTGCTGTTCAAGGAGCCAGAGAAGTTGGCTGGACATCAACTCCACACCGTGTGGCAGCGAGGAAGCAAAGCATCAGACACCAAACAGGAGATTTACACCGATTTGAATCTCTCCACCCCATAGACTGTACCCACAAATCCCCCCTTTAATCCTCCATTAGACAAACCATTAAGAAAACATCATTTTAGATTAATCTGGCTGATGAATCCTCAACAATTTAGTCCCATTCTCTCATCTGGATGCAAGCCAGAGTCTAACAGCTGGAGCACACATCAGATTTCTGAGCTAATCTGCCATTTTTCACATGCTGGTAACATTTACTGGTTCTCAGGGATGCTCTTCCTGTTTCTGTTGCAGCATGCCAGGCTCATGTGGGGCTGTGGCCGTAATCGCTGCACCATCTGAGGCTGAACCTATGAATCTATGCAGAGAAATGCCTTTACTCGAAGATCTGATGTTGGGCGCGATGCTAAAGGCTCTCTGATGACGACTCACAGATCAAATGTAAATGTTTTAACCTAAAATGAAGCAAACAGGCTGCAGCGAGGTGAAGAGTGGCAGTGACAAACGTACAGTAGATGGAGCCAAACTAAGAGATCTGCTGACGATAAATGTGTTTGAGGGCTTCCATACATAAACGAGTCGGATCTTTAACATCCAGGATTATACAATAAAACTGATTTATAGAGAAATCTAAGGATTAGCAGGACTCCACAGCCCTCTGTGCAGAGCATAAGCCATCATCACAGACCCCACCATCCCAGCATGGACGTTTACCTTCAGACTGGAGGCACGGGAATGTAAAACGCAGGGCAACCCGACTCAAGACCTCCTTCATTCCCACGCCCATCAGATAATTCCAACATGGGATTATACTTTATTTCCTCTTTGCACATGAAGCTGGTGTACATTTTCATCTGATAACCTGCAGGTAGAACTTCTTTACGGTTCATATTTGGATCGTTTCATTGCATTTCTGCACACTTTTCATCTTATCTGTTTGATACTTTTGGCATCCAGCGTGGGACGCAGTCACAAACATAACTCCTTTCAGCGGAGACGAAAACGGAGCATTCATGTCCAACCTGGACAAACCCGAGAGGACCTTCGTAGGTTAGGACACCTGTTAGTAACTCTGATTCCTTCTGCATTGTGAGATCAGTTTAACGTGTCAGAAACTGCAGCTGAAGGTCGTGATTTATAAACGTAGACCTGCAAGCAGCCATTTTTGTTTTGACCACATTATCTTTGGCTTATTCAAAAAGAATTCGTGCTTAAAGAGCAAGTCACCCCCTACCAGAGTATTACTCCGCTCCCACTTCCTGTTTGAAAAATACAACAAATGCTGTTGCCTAGCTGACCGAGGGGGCGGAGCCACTAACACACACACAGGCTCACAATGACATTGTGACATCATATGGTACCAGCTAACGTTCTAGGGTACCTCTTAGCCAATAGCGATGGCAGATTTAAATTCAAATGCAGTGCAGAGTTTTTACCTGACAACGGCACAACACTGACAGTTTTAGTCAGAACATTAAAAGCTTAATTCAATTCAAGTTTATTTATAAAGCGCCAAATCACAACAAGAGTCGTCTCAAGGACCTTCACATAATAAACATTCCAATACAGGTCAGTTCATTAAGCCAATCAGAAATAATGTTTCCTATATAAGGAACCCAGCAGGTTGCATCGAGTCACTGACTAGTGTCAGAGTCTACAGCAATCCTCATACTAAGCAAGCATGCAGCGACAGTGGAGAGGAAAACTCCCTTTTAACAGGAAGAAACCTCCAGAGGATCCTGGCTCAGTATTAGCAGCCATCCTCCACGACTCTCACACACACACACCAAGTAGTGTTTCTATGGTTACGTTGTGATGTCTTAGTAAATATTCTATTTGGTGAGAGACAAACTTTATATTTATCCTAGTGGATCTATAATTAAACGGGTAAACTAGTAGTAGCACATTCGATATCAAGGAAAGCAAAAAGTTATTATCAGGAGATCAAAATCATAATCAAAATGCACTAAAGTGCAAAACTATTGACTACACGTGTCTGCAGCACGATTAGACACGCATTTAGTTTTTCAGGAAAAAAAGTAGATTTGGGGGTGACTTGCTCTTTAAACAGCAACCGGCTAAGAGTTCAAAAACTGTTAATGAGGTATGATTCATAACTGCTGAGAGAGTATAGAGCGTCAGTCTGAAGTACTTACAGCCCTGATTCACATGAGACGTGTGTAACATGAGAACAGTTATGATTTTAAATGATTTTTGTCTCTTTAAACATTTGTGTCCATTTTCATAGCAGCAAATATCAAAGACGCTGAGACACAAACAGCTACAGCATCCCAGAACCAGTCGGCGACTAGACTCCCAGTTAGAAGGATGAGTGGGACAGTTAAAGATGTCTTTAATAAATCCGGCTGCTTTAGTTGTTTAAGGTAGAGAACATCTCTAAACTCATAGGAGAAAGGCTGCAATCTGCAGGAACTGAACCACAACCGATAAGCTAAGAGCACATTGGAAATCTTTTATCTAGAAACACAAATAAAACATGAATGTGAGAAGAAAACACGTGGAAACAGAATTCCTCACATAACCAACCATACGTGTGCTGCTTTAGCGCACGTGGCCCGTGTAACTCACACAAAGTATAAATGCACAAGAGTTCATGCTTTCAGAGCCACAGGCCTGGTTTTATTCAGAGAACATTCAGAAATGCTAATGAAATACATAAACGGTTAACATTTAGCGTCCGATACACCTCGGCTTACAGAGAAAAACCTTTAAATGTGCCTCCATCTCAGCCTTAAACAGGGCGGATCAAATAAAACCTAAATCAATGCACACCTTTCCAAGAAGAGAACTTTTCGTGTTTGCATTTTACACGACCTCTCGTCCGCTTTGGAAACCGGCGGAAACGGCCAGATACTGGGGGTGAAATACGAAATCATCAGCGGCTTAAATACTGAGCAGCAGGCGGCACTCGCCCTTCGTCTCACACAGAAGTGAAGGTGCAGCTTGTGCCGAAAACGGGCTAAATCCCCATCATCCTTCCTGTTGGTCCAGGAGGAGACACCGGAAACATTATCTGGACATGCATGCAGAAAAACAGTGCTGGTCACGATGAACGGAAGCAGTTCTTACGGATGCGGGCTCCCAGCAAACGCCTGAACTCTGCTGCGACGCGTGAACACAGCAGTGCCTCTGGGAGCCGCTTCACTAAAACATCAGTCTCGTTTTACGCGTCCCATTCTGCGTCATCTGGCTCTGGATCGCTTGACAACGATGGTACCGGCAACCATATCATACACAGTCCTGTTGTGCTGGAAGAAGAGGAGTGTGATGAAGGCTGGGAAGAAGAAGGCTATGGAGAAGTTCTTATTCAAAGCCCGGACAGTTGATCTGGAAGGACGGACAGAAACAAGAGTTCAGTCTTCCAAACCGCCTCCTTAGACAGCTCCCTGAAACATAAACGAGCCACTCACGCAGAGAGAGAGACGTTAGTGGCTGGCACCACGAGCACCCTGTTGGGCTGAACCAGAACCGACGAGTCACAGGTAACGACTCTGAGTCCGAGGAGAAACTTCCCTGGCGTGGCACCTCCTGCTCCCCAGATGCACACAATCTGAAAGGAGAAAAGCGTGAAAGTTCACCTCGAGTCCAACAACGTTTAAAACACAGACTTGAGTCTAAACCGGCGGTGAGCCTCACCTCATAAAAACACACCAAGATCCGGTACACTAGAGCAACAAGCATCATCTTCTGCAGCTCCTCCATCGACGTGTCCTCGTCGATCTCCTCCACGATCAAATGCATGGCAAACTTGGAAACATCCCTAAAAACAATGGAAAAGGAAAAAATCCAAATGTTATGGTCATGATGTTTTTGTTGTCATGACAACGCTGTTTACACCAAATCTAATTAACCCACTTGATTCCACTCAGATGCATAATACTGATGATTATAGAAGCTTTGATGAAAAACAAGATGAAGAAGTCCACCATCTCCGCCATGAGTCTCTGGAGAGGAGAGGGGATGCTGTACTCCCGCCCTGGTGGAAGCGAGACACAGCGGTAAGTTTTAGTCCTTCAGAGGTTCAAGGTTTATTTTCCCAAAAATGAGACACAAACGTCACATTAACCTTACTAGTGTCAACGCGGTCTGATTCAGTCATCATTTGAGTCATAATTGGAGTTTAACCTGAATAAAAACAAGAGAGTCGACGACAGAATGTTCCAGAAGGTGCTAAACGTGGCTTTGGTGAACACTTTAGATGTCTCATCAACGGTTTGTCTTTATTTCACTTCACAAGTTTCATTCATCGCTGTCCTGATGTGACGTCATAACCTGGCCGCAAAAGCCACTCACTACTCGTGTTGCGTTCAGGTCACAAACTATAAAATAATACATTTGGCCTTCTGAAAAGCTTTCAATCTTATCCCAGCCCGTAGTGAACCGTACCGTAACTCCTACTTTTTATTAAACGAAGAGCATGTTTGGGTGTATGGTCACAAGTGAACGTTTGGACATGAACCAGCTGCAGCGTTTACCCGGTCTCTGCGCGTTTCCGTTAGCTTGAGGCGGCGGTTGGTGCTGCTGCGCGGCAGCGCCGACGGGGGCTTCACCCGCTCGGCTGACCGCAGGTGGATACGGCAACAACGGAAGCCCGAGTGGGCCGGCATGCCAGTCACCAGCCGTGGGGGTTCCGCTGGGTGGTTGTAAATAAGGGCAGGACACCGCCGACGCCGCTAGCCAGCTCTGCCAGTTCACATAGCCAGCGTAGTACTGCCACATCCATGTCTGCAGCTTCTCGCAGTACTCCGCTGTGGTTCCACCGTCAGCGGAAGGTTTCTTCTGGTTGTCTGAACCACGGATTCTGTCGCTAAACAGCGACCTAACGTCTTTACCAGAAGGTTTATTTTCTCCTTCATCCACTTCCACAGCTTTGTTGTTCATGTCCGCCATGTTTACAAGCGCCGTAACGTCGTAAAACGTCATTGATGCCAAATCATTTAGAAAGAAGCTAAACAGAAGTGAAAACAAATAGTTATCGATTATAAATATTTGATGAGAGGCAAACAGCTGATATACAAACGCTTATAAGGTGAAAACTTTTAATAAAGCATTTATTTAGCAGGAGAACTTCAGCCCCTCCCCCGCTTTTCAGCACATAGTGGTACAGTCCAATCAGTAGCTGCACTACTAGACATGGCCACAGGAGGTCAGGATTTCGCTGTTACAGTTTCAGTTTGACCGCATTATCTTTATTTATTTGTTTATTTTGGACAGTGCATGTTAATGAACATAAATGTAAAAGCATCTTACATGAATGTAAACATGCCAGATTATAGCCAAAAATTCTAATTTCCATCTGTTGACTTAAAAAGACATAATAATTCATAAAAATTCATCATTCATTCATAATAAAAACTCCACCAAACTTACACATACACACCATTCTATTCACAAATCAAACATTAAAACTATACAACTCATACATGAGCACACACTTGATTTGTCCATAACCAGTTTTTAACCTTTGCCTTAAACAAATTGAAAGTCGAGCATTCTCTAATGGGTTGAGGAAGACGGTTCCACAGATGGCCACCCTTGACAGACAGGACGTTCTGCCCAAAAGCTGTCCGTCTGTGGTATAAACATTTCTCCTCCAATTGTAGCTCGTGTAGTCCTGTTTGAGCTTTCTTTGTGCCTAATGAACTGCTTTAGTGGTGGTGGAGCAAGGGAGTGTAAGACTTTATATTTTAAACAGACTCTTTTAAGTTTCATTAAGTTGTTGAAGTTCAGTAATTTATGTTTTTTAACACATGACAATGGTGGTGGGAAGTCGGTTTTTGTCAAGTAGTTTTAAACTTCTTTTATAAATGTTTGCAATAGTTTTAAGTGATGTTGGACAAGCAAGTGACCAGGATGTCAAACAATAGTCCATATGAGAGATGATCATCGAGTAAAAATAAGTTTTTGCAGCATTCATATTTAGATTATTACGTATATGAGTAAAATTTCGATTATTAAATTTATGTACCTGGGACACTTTATTTATATGACTCTTGAGGGATAATGTTGGGTGTAGAATGACCCCAAGATATTTAAATTCTGGTGCTAGATCAAGCTCTACTCCATCCAGGAATATATTTGACTGCTTCAAGTGTAAGGGGCGTTTTGAAAAATACATACAGACAGTTTTTGAGGTGTTCAACATTAGGCATGAGTCCTCCAGCCAGCTAAGCATTAATGCTAAAGCAGCTGTAAGATCTTTTGCCACCTGCTGGACACTGTTTGCTTGGGTATATATAACTGCATCATCCGCATACATTTGAGCAAATATGTTTGGACAGACTTCTGGTAAGTTACTAATAAAAAGCGAGAACAATAAAGGCCCAAGAACAGATCCTTGAGGAACTCCTGTATCACAGTCTAAATATGGAGATTTAACCCCATCCCACACCACACACTGTTTCCTGTGTGAGAGATATGAGGCAAACCACTGAAGCGCCTGACTGGAGATATTAAACTGAGTCAATCTGGACAACAACATCTGGTGGTTTACGGAGTCGAAAGCCTTCTTCAGATCTAAAAATACAGCTCCAACACAGCCACTCTTGTCCAGCAAGCTCTTCAAGTTCTCCACTAACGTACAACAAAAAGACAAGTTGGTGTCATGATCCAGGGGTTTTTAGGTGTTTAGGTGTTCCCATCTTGGGATTTATACTCCCTCTAGATTATGCAGAATCTAACCTCAGCTTGTCGTTCTTTTAACTTGGTAAACCTTTACTTGTTTACGCTTATTTACCTGCACTGAAAATATGGGAACAGCCTTTTGATTCACCTTAAGACTATTGGATTTGAATGAGATTATTCCTGCAGCCATGTTGTCTGTAGGCAGGAAGTGCTGCATAAACGTTCAGTGATTTCCTGTGACTGTGATTTAGTCAGGATTAGTGGACGAGTTTGGATGGATTATTTACATACATATAAAACTAGTCCTCACATTAATCATTTATCCTTATAAGATAACCTGGAACCTTATGGCTGAATTTTAAAATAAGACGTGGGTTCATTCATCACCACACTGGTTTAGAATACAAGAGCTGAGGCAGTGATTGTATTTATGGATAAAGCCATTTCAAAGCAAGTCTGCACCGACTCAAACGTAATCCTCCGTTCATTGTTTTAGTTGGAAATAAGTCTAAGTCCTACTCTGCTCCATCGGTGCTGAACATGAAAGACTTAAATGCATCCCTCGGATTCAGACCACCTGGCTGCAAACGTTGATTCATGTTTGACCCAATTCTACAAAGAACCCTAATCGAGACTAATTCCACAAACCTGCTCTAAGCTGCGTCTGTGCATCGTGGATAAGAGGCTTCCCACAAACCGGGGGTCACAGCCCTAAACCTCCAACAGGAACTGGGCCTGCCCCCCCAATTCACTCAAATCCATGTCATAAGGCCCTCATGTTGTGTGCTTCAACAGAAAGCCTTTGTGCACTTGGGCAATGTTTGAAACGCCTCCAACTGGATCACTTTCAGCAGCAAATTACCACACTTCACTGGTCGTCAGCATGTCGTTCATAAACCGCCAACAACAGGCAGATTCTCGGGAATCGTGGACGAAGCCCAAACAGGCTGTTTAATACATTTAAGCTGCCAAAGCTCCACTTCAGACAAAAATACATTTGATAAATAAACGGACGGAAACCTCATGGTTCAAGTTTTATTTTCATGTTAAACAGCTCAGTGCATTTTTCTTATGCCGCTTTCTCGTACGTCCTCACAGCGACCACGTCGTCCATGACACATTTCTGCATAAAAAAAAAAAGTTTAATTATTCAAGATGGAACAGTCATGGTGCTGAGGGACATCACCTAGAGAGGGTGACGGTTTACTCACAGCAGTGAGCTTCCCATCTTGGATCTCCCGTTCCAGCGTGGTCATCTTCCCATCCCAGGACTGTTTCTGCATGAGCTTACCGTTCTCCAGAGTGAAGATGGACTTCAGGTAAAGCAGCTTAGGTTAGAAAGTTATCAAACTTTAAAAGGTGCAAAGATGGAGTTGATGCAGAGTGCTGACCTTGGCTTTGCGTCCATCTGCTGTCGTCTCATCCACCTCTTCATTCAGCTTAAACTTGACCTCTGCGGTCTTCAGAGTACTCTCAGCCTTCATCGTGATGACCCCATCAGCTGCAAGGCTGATCACTAGCTTAGGTTTAGCCAAGTTGCCCATTTGGCGAGTGGCAAAGCTCATCCCTTCAATAAAAACGGTTTTAATTAAGATGCAATAAATACATGTTCACATCAGTTAACACTCATTCCTAATTAAAAGCCATTGCAACCAATCAGACGAGCATCTGAACCTACCCACTGCCTTCATGTACTCATCAAAGTTGTCGCTGGAGACTAAAGTCCAGGTTCCTACAAACTGCTCCACCATGATGACCAGAACAAGCTCGGGCTCCTCCACAGACCACGGCTGAAGCTCAGATGGAAGATTAAGACGCTTTGCAAATTTTGGCTATTTGTAGCCGGAGCTCCACGTGCAGCTCTCAGAGCTACCAATCATGAGCAGGTGCTGCCGTTGTCGTGGCAACGAGCAGATTAGGGGCGTGTTCTTGTAAGAGATTCTTTTAAGTGAGTTTGAGACTGGCTTACCCTCTTTAAGTCATCAAAGTCTCTGCTTCTGACTTTTGTAATGTTTTCATATCACAGCTATTATTATTATTATTATTATTATTATTATTATTATTATATTTTTGACCAATCATTAAAATAACAAACCTTTTCGTTTTCAGAAACGTGACGCTTGTTCACGTTATTTAAAGCATTAAATAAATTATTTCAGGTCTAATGCCGTCCACTTTTTATTTACTCCTTTAAATTCATAAATAACTTTTGCTTCGTTTAAAACAAATCTGCAGTTTTACAATAAACCACACCAGATTTCCTGTTCCAGCAAAAATCTGCACAACGCGATGATTATTAATCATGACCAGCAGATGGCGCCATGTGAAAGGCAGTCCCATTCAATCAGCATCAGAATCAGGTTTATTGCCATTGTTAGTGAACAAACAATTCACAAACTAGGAACTTGCTTCGGTACTAATGTGCTACATATAACATGAATAATAAGATTAAAAATAGATTAAAATATGATTAAAAACTAGAATAAAACTTTCAGCTATAAAAAAAGGCAGGTAATGGTAACGTGGCTGATAACGTGACGTTATGTCAAGTACAGAAGACCAGCATAGTTGTGTGTTTATAAGCTGTTCACAAGTCTAAGGGCAGATGGAAAGAAGCTGTTCTTATGGCGGGAGGTTCTGGTCCGGATGGGCCGTAACCTCCCGCCTGAGGGATGCAGCTCAAAAGCCAAGCTGGGGTACACACTTAGTTAGAAGTAAACTTTATGCAGTTACACGGCCTTCATTTATTTGTCCTTTCTTAGATATGTGTTAGCAACGCAGCGATTCATATTTGTAATTGATATCTGTAACTGGCTGCTGCTGAAACATCAGAAAGGAGGGAAAAGACTAACATACTGCCCTCTAGTGGTGGCCTGTGTACCCGCAGTTAAAATCAGACTTAAAAAATGTGTTTATAATTAATAATAATAATATAAATAATTATAACAATAATAATAATAATATAAATAATAATAATAATAATAATAATAATATAAATAATTATAACAATAATAATAATATAAATAATTATAACAATAATAAAAACTATATTAACAACAATTACATTTATAATAATATTAGTAATAATAATAATTTTTATTATTATAACAATAATGATATTAACTATATAACAACAATTACATTTATAATAATAATATTAGTAATAATAATAATATAATATTCATTACAGTAATATAAATTATAACAACAACAATACTACTACTAATATTAATGATAATAATAATAATAATAATAACAACAATTATAATTATGATAACAACTACAACAATAATATACAACTAATGATAGTAAAGTTCAATATTTCATGTTATACAACAATTGTGTTTAACATTTTGAATTTTACTCAAAGAGAAACAAGGATAAAGTTGTCACACATGTCAAGTTAGATCCTTTCAACTGAAAACTTTTAAAACTTTCTGGTGATTTAGGATTAAAAATACAGACAGAAGTCAGTTTTGGACTGGATTAGAGTTTATTTGTGTATTTTTAAATGAACTTATTTGGGTTTTAATTAAAAACTCACTACTGAGAATTCTTACTGGAATAATGTGTCTTTTTAAAAGAGCACTGATAGTAAAGCAGATATTGTTTTGGTCAACGCATGTGATGATTAAACCACTTTAATATTGATTAAACTAAATAAAACAACTTTTATTCTTAAAACCTGCATGTTTCTAGACTTTTTAATGTGAAAAATCAGTCAAAAGAACCAAAAGGCACCTCCCTATCTGTATGAACTCCTCCATCACTACCACCCTCCTCGTGCTCCTGCTCCTCCTAAAGCACCCCGCGTTTTTAAATCACGCCTGAAAACACACGACTTCTCCCTGGCCTTCAACTCCCAAACCATAAAGCATGAACTCGTCTTAGTTTTCCACCTTGTTTGATTTTAAATGTGTGATTTTATATTCTGGTTTTACTTGTTCTCTTGGTTTTAGTTTCTTATCTTCATATGATGACGCGACTCTTTTAGCTCGTGCTTTTATTTGTTTTTGTGTGCAGCGCTTTGGGCGGTTGCACTGCCGTGTTAAAAGCGCTCTACAAATAACGTGGATTGGTAGTTACAGAAGTCTTTTCTGTTTGATTAACTAAAATCTTTATAAATGCAAATGAAGAGAGGAAGACTCGTGATTCAGACAAACACCCGGCGACGGCGTTCCTCACCACCTCATCCTGTTTGTTGCTGAGGTGGCTGCACCGACACTTTGGCTCATTATGCTGGAGTAAAATTCTCTTTGTGGTTTAAAATGTTCCACGGTTTTAGAACCCAAAAGAACCAAACGGGGCAGGACCAGCAGGACGATTGATGCTCATGGTTTCATTCATGCACCGGTCAAACAGCGATGCATGGTGGGATGAGCGGACTGCTTGTTGCTCTCCTCTGTGTACACACAGGTGCTTTCCAACAGGCTCCGAGCCCAGCTGATGAACATGGACTCTCACTGGCATCCGCAGAGGAGTCCCTTCCTTCTGGTTTTCACCAACACTTCAGCCCCATTGATGGGGAACAGAGGCCAGGAACAAAAGCCGTAGACGCTGTACAAACACAGCTCTGAGCGGCAGCACACTGACTCATTCTTCGGTGTGTGTGAGAACGGAGGGGGACCCCTTTCAGCTCCTTTGTGCTGGTGTCTGTCAACAGTGTAGTTGGAGGCAGAGCTCAGTGTGACGTTTTGACACAGCACCTCGTTCAGCTTGTTCCCAGGGTCCAACCCGGGCCCTCATGAATAATGGAGAGGACTCTCAGGGCCAGGAGGAGCTTGCACGTCGGACAACTTCATCGGTGTGACGCTAAAACTGGGGTCATGTGTCACGGTGGAACTGAATCTGGCACAGAGACATTTTAGCCGAAAGCAGAAGCTAGTCAGAAATCGATCACATTGTGAAAGTTTGACAGCAGTTTAAAGGTGACAGACATATTCAGACCACAGCAATCCCTCGCTGTCCTCAGACTAGCCGTTAGCTCATCAATCTGGTCAAAATTCTCCAAACTGAGGCTTTCCCATCA
>SSNQ01000134.1:603889-639230 GCA_006942095.1 Nothobranchius kuhntae | reverse complement strand
AGACAAGAGGAGGAAGGAAACAGGAGTCAAGAGGAGGAATGAGACAGGAGTCAAGAGGAGGAAGGAGACAGAAGACAAGAGGAGGAAGGAAACAGGAGTCAAGAGGAGGAAGGAGACAGGAGACAAGAGGAGGAAGGAGACAGGAGACAAGAGGAGGAAGGAGACAGAAGACAAGAGGAGGAAGGAGACAGAAGACAAGAGGAGGAAGGAAACAGGAGACAAGAGGAGGAAGGAAACAGGAGACAAGAGGAGGAAGGAGACAGGAGACAAACAAAAAACATGCAGATATTTCTTCTTTGCAAACTTTTCAATAACTGTATAATCTTTTAAATAATCTGCATTACTTTCTGTTGTAGTGTGATGTTGGGATCTCTTCTACAGCAGACTCTTGCCCCCACTGTCCCACAGATTGGATACATTTTTGTTAGTACAGACAGAAAAGAAGACAGGAGCACTGTGAGGAAGAGAGAGACAGAAAACGAGGAGAAAAGAGAGGACAGAGGAAGAAAGACATATGAGTCAGGCACAACAGGAAAATCATCAGGTATGAGTGTTTGTGATTAGGTTACAACGCTATTTTGACCTGGAGGTAAATGCTTTTGTATCAGCATAAGTAAGCGATTTTTCATATTGACAATGTTATGAAATGTCTAAAAAGTGCTTCTGGGTGACAGTAATGTTGGGGGAGTCTTAGATCAACGAAATTTGAGTCCACAGCAAAACCTGACTTGAGTCGATCGTGTACTCAGAACCCAAGAGTAACTTTAGCAAGTTATCCAGTATTTACTGTATGCTAACGAAACACAAGTGAGCCACACATTCTTTAGTTAAAATAATTTACACAGTCAGTCAATACATTTCACTCCATTTTTAGATTTTAATAAAATAATTAATAAAATAAATAATTTTTTAAAGATTTTTCAAAGCCCACAGAATGGTGAACACTGAAACTATTACATCTATTTTGAGACCAATAGCTTTGCTAGAAAGAGATCATAACCAGAAATTGTACCCTCTGAAATAATTGGTACAAATATGTACTTTTTAGCCATAAGAAACAATTATGTACCTTTCAGATCATGAAAAAGGTACAGATAGGTTCTCTTTAGGTCCAATGTTTGTCCTTAGACATGGGTCAATGCCATTTTTGTACCTTGGTGCACAGCAAGGTCCCCTTTCCGTACCCCTATTTTTGACTGTGCACACACGTGTAGACACAAATGCTTGCTTGTACCTTTTAGTGTACCTTTTAGCTCCCTGGCACAGGGGTGGAGTTGTGTTTCTAGAAACTGGTGCTAAGTGGTTCCAGTGGTCCCTGGTGAACAAAGCATGACCAGAACACGCTCAGAGTGAGTTTCTTTAGTGTTCAGAGGAAATGTTCTGGTGAAAAGCTAACGCATGCAGGTGCACAGGTAAAGCCTAACATTTGTTCTGTGAAACCAGTGGCAACGTCGCCTCCTGCTAGGACAAACAACCAAGAATAAAATGGAGATTTCTGTCATGGAAAGGCCCCGTTTGGCTCGGTGTGGGATCCACAGCAACAAGCAGCTGACTGGATGTGTGCTACCTGCCTCCCCTCACCCCCGCTGATGTTCTGGGAACAGAAAACGTTAGTTTGCAGCTGTCGCTTTGAGGAATCAAACTCTCATCCACCCTTGTCCAGTTCCCAATGTGCAGTGAACAACTGACCTGATGGAGCAGAAACAGCTGCTCCTCAACAGGGTGGCAGACCGATGGGGGGCTGGATGCATCTCCACTGATGGCCTCAGCAGATGTGTCCAGGACAGACACCCAAATGTTCATTTACCCAAAAATAAAAACTATAAGTCTACTGATTTCAATACAAAAAGGATCAACTTTATTTCAATAAAGATAAAACATCAAACAATCCAAAGAAATCTAGTACATCAGTCCTGAACCATGGCGTGCTGTTCCAGGGTACAGGTCATGTCGATGTTCGTCAGGAAGTACGTTTAAACTGTTGATGCAGCAGAGACGAGCGTCGTGTCGAACTAACTATTTAAATAAAGATATTTTATTTCTGGTTTTTCTTGTTCATCTAAATGAACCCTTGAGGTTCTGGATTTAAGGTGGTTCTGGATTTAAGGTGGTTCTGGTTATTCACGTATAAAAATCAAACAAATTGTGCCGAATGTGGACCCATGGATCGTCGTTGGTAGTTTGAACTCTGACCCCTGGCCATTAGCTGGCTCAGAGCTAGCCCACCTGTGGCAGATTGTTTCCTTGTTCTGACTGCTGCTTGAAATGTTTTGTAGCTTTTGAAACGTTTCTGCAGCTTTTCATCCCTGCGGAGCAGAAAGATGAGCCCTCGTTGCTCACAAAAGAAAGCTGCAGGGTCAGGGTTAGGGTTGGGAGGGTGTGTCAGTTACAGCTGACCTGTTTGCAGTGAATGGGGACTTGTACTGGGAGAGCTGGGACAGTTTTCTAGCAAGTTTCCGTGCTTGTTCTCTAAGGCTAATGCACGTTATTGATGAGTCTCCAAACGGGAAGCAAATAGTGTTGAATCGTTTCAGGCTCTTCATTACATACGCAGTCTAATACAAACACCACTTCAGATGCCTTTCATTTCAAACTGCTCAACAACCCAGTGTCATCATGGCCCCTCCCACTTCCTCTACTGAAGCCACGCCCCCTCCCACGGTGGTAAAAGTCCCAGCTGAGTCTGCTGTGAGTCTGTGGCTGCAGCCTCTGTAGGTGAGTCTAGCAGGATGAAGCGAAGCAGCAACTCCAGCTCATCAGACAGCGAGCTGGACGACAACGTGGAGGTGCAGAAGGACAGCGGGGACGAAAATGGGTGGCTGGAGTTTAACTTTTCTTTTCCATGTCCTCTTTCAGACTTTTAAAGCCTCAAACCAGTGTCTCCATTTTCACTGGACTTTTTTACCTTATATTTACTGCTAAACTGACCTTTTTTGCTAAGTTTAAAAATATTAAACAATCTTTTCCTTTTAGTCAGCTTGACTCTCACGGGTCCATGTCACCGACCTCAAGCACCCAGGTTCAGGCCAGAAAACGGCGCAGAGGGGTAGGAAAACCTTTATTCACTTAAAACCTGAAATATTTTCCTTATTTGAAGCAACACTTTAAATGTTTTAACAGATCATTGAGAAGAGGAGGCGAGACCGGATCAACAACAGCCTGTCAGAGCTGAGAAGACTGGTGCCAAGTGCTTTTGAGAAACAGGTGCAGCACTTGTTGTAAAGACGGATGGAGGTTGTTTTTTATGAAACGCTGACGTGAAGGCTCTGTCTGTGCAGGGATCCGCTAAACTGGAGAAGGCAGAGATTCTGCAGATGACAGTGGACCACTTAAAGTCACTTCATGCATCTGGAGGGAAAGGTGACTGCATCTGTTGTTGAAGATCTGAACTAAAAGCTTATTTAAACGCTGCTGTCTTTCCCCGCAGGCTACTTTGAGGCTCACGCCCTTGCTAAGGATTACCGCAGCCTGGGCTTCAGGGAGTGCCTGGCAGAGACGACGCGCTACCTGAGCGTCGTAGAGAGCCGGGACAGCACAGACTCCCTGCGTGTGCGTTTAGTGTCTCACCTGAGCAGCTACGCCTCTCAGAGGGATGTGCACACTGGACTAGAACATTTAGCCTGGGGCTCTGCCTATGGATCTACCCCGGACCATCTTCCACACTGCCTCCTTCTCCAGCACCCTCAGGGCAGGACACCTGCACCCAGAACCAACAGCAGCCCTCCCTCCTCCTCTTCTGCCCCATCTTCTTCATCCTCCTCATCGTCTGAGGCATCTGGCTCATCCAGACTTGGTCTCCTCACTTCTCCGGAGTCCCTCAGGGTTCCTCTAAATGGCTCGCTACCCCTCAGTCTCCCTGTGCCACCATCTAAGCTTTCGCCACCGCTGGTCTCATCCCTGTCCTCGCTTTCGGCCTTTCCTCTTTCCTTTGGAGCGTTCCCCCTCATCTCTCCAGCCGTCAGCACAGCGAGTCCCTCCTCCACCTTCTCAAAGCCCTACAGGCCTTGGGGCATGGAGATCGGAGCCTTCTGACACTGAAGGCAACAGCTGAGCTGTTCCCACCACCATAAAACCACTTGGCTCAGCTGTTTTATGATGGATGAATGACAGAAGAACAAATGAACATTTATTTTACTCTGAATGAAGTTACAGGACCTTCTCTAAACCTTTAGAGAGAAGGTGCCAAGCCTGCACCGCCTCCAGGTTGAGGACTGACGGAAACTGTTAGTGAAGTTACTGGAAATGCAGATTCACTCATTAGTTTTTCAGGATTTCTTTGTGAAACGTTGGATTTGCTGAAAATGAAAATCCGTATTTTGTACACCACTAACTTGCTTTTGTGAGGGATGTGTAATGTGGATCTGTGATATTTCTATCAATCAAATTTGGTCTGAAATGTAAAAAATGTGCATAAAATAAATATTTTTCTGCTTAATAGATCGGAATGATGTGGTTTAAATGGGACCGTTTACACTAAACATTCCTGTAATTTCCTCTTCCCAAATGGCGTTTTCTCAGCAGGTGTGTTTGTGTTGCTGTGGAAGTTAATCATGAGCTAACGTGGTCCGGTTTGTGGACTGAAAGGTAACTCCTTCACTGGTTGCCAAGCCAAGAAACCAAATCCAGAAGCATTGTTGCCCCCATGAATACTCAGGAAATCATTAAGAGCCAAAGGAAATCCTTTACAACGTTGGCCTGACCTCCGCAGCCCGGGCTGGCCTCAAGCGGAGACAATAGTGTGAACAGGATGAGGACGTTGGACCGAAGTACTGAAAACACAGAAAAACATCTGGACTCATAAATCTGCTTCTGCTCCCGTCTTAAATAGATGTTTCTGTGTAAACGTTATAAATTTCTCAACCATACATCACCTCCTGAAAGGCCTCTGTTTGGAGAAACAGCTTATTTATTGCAGGACTGATGAGCTAACTGCTAGTCCAAGCACAACACTGAAATGGGATGCTGCCACCTTACAGTGTTTCTCGGTTGCTTTGGTGCATTTCTCACATCAGAATTAAACTTTGCACAACAGTTAGTTCAACCTCCACAACATGTAGTCGTTCTGGCACAACCTAGTGGCGGTTTCATGCCTTTGGACATGAAGCAGCTGAATAAGCACAAATATCTAAAGAATGGTCACGTATGACTTGCTATTCATCACCGTCTCCTTGCTTTTATCATGAATGTCACAATTATTTATACTTGTACCGGCTGGATAGTCATTGTCCTTACAACTGATAGTCTTCATTTCATTGCACTCAAAACTGTCGAACACTTTGTACACCCATTTTGAAAACCCTATTTTTAAGGTGTTTCCATGGAAAACTCCATAAATTACTTTTCTCAGGTGAACCTTATCTCACACTAATGAAAACTGGTGTGTGTCCTGGTGACAATCAGACAATGTACGTAGTGGTTTGGGATAACGTTAGCTTCCATCACTCTGCTGTAGTCAGGCAGTGCTTTGCAGCACACGGCAGGATGCTTATGGAGTTTCTTCCTCCTTACACTCCATTCCTAAATCCAACTGAGGAGTTTTTCTCTTCCTGGAGGTGGACGGTAGATGACAGGCATCCACATACCCAAATGGCCCTGCTAGCAGCTATGGATGCAGCTTGTGATGACATCACAGCAGAGTCCTGCAGAGGGTGGATTCGGCACTTCAGAAGATACTTTCCCCGATGCATCGATAGAGCGGACATTCCCTGTGATGCTGATGAAAATGTGTGGGCAGACAGACGGGAGCGTCTAGATATTAGATTTAGTCACTTTATTCACTCACTCAGTGATTTTTGCATATTTTACTGTTTTATCCATCTTCTTGCTGCTTTATTACTTCCTTATTGCCGATGTAATCAATGTTCGTATGTCCAGCATCATGCTGCTCTGCTGTTATTTTTTTTAATTGCCCCTCGGGGATAAATAAAGTTTTTCTGATTCTGATATCAGTGACTGATATGCAGCAGTGTCTGTTCAGTTATTTTTTGTTTCATAACTACTGCAGTAAGGTTTACTGTCTAAGTGAGTTTATGTTTGCTGTAAAATGTTTGTTTTACTGTATTTCCCCAGCTGCACAACGCTGTGAACAGTTTCAGTTAAATATCATCAAGAGTGCACATGAAGTGTCTGGATTTTCCTTTACGGTTTATGGTTTTCAACGTGCCATGCATGCTGCCCAGACTTGACGTGTCATTGGGAAGCACCTACAAAGAAATCCATCACAATGAGAGCATGTTCAAACCGTTTAAGGTGCTGGTGTAATGACTGGTAATTGTGACAGCCCTGACACGTTTATTGATATAAGTACCTGCTTTTGATGAATATATCATCTGTTTTGATTAAGGGACGTGCTTTTGAACAACTGGCTTTTCTTTTTGATGAAGTGACTCACTTTTGCAAGTTATCCACCATGTTTTGCAGTTTGCACTAGTTGTTTTGAGAAGAGCCTCAGTAGTGGTGCAGAGATGCACCAAAGCAACTGAGAAAAACGTAAAACAGCTCAAGTTTTAAAACTTTTAAACCAGTTATTTTACATGAAGTTATTTACATTATTAATAACAGCAAACCTAAACCTTTCTGCAGCTGCGTGAGAATATCCCATAAAGTGTAATGCTGCTGCTTTTAGACTGCAGCTGTTTTAAGGTAGCAGCAAAACTCTGTTGTGCTCAAACAACTAGCCTTTAGCTTGTCAATCCTGCAGGATATAACTCCAGACGTGATGCTAGCTACAACTAGAGCTGGTTACCATTTCAGAGTTTTATACAGAAACACACTAAACCTGAGTGTGCTTTTATATTTGCTAAAATAAAGTTATGATTAAAGGTTTCTATCTTTATTCTGAGGGTGTTTTTGGGTGTGGTTTATTTCTGCTCTTTTGTGACGTTAAGCGCTGCTTCAGAGGATCAGGCCTCATCTTGATTTTTCTAAAGAAATCCCACACTGCCACCTGCTGGTGCATGCAGTAATCCAGCCGGTGGGAGCTCCGTCTGGACCATGCATGGTCCGATGAGGCGGAAAGGTAAATGTAACTCCTGGGATGTGTAGATAACTGGTTCATTTATTTGGCAGTTTACAATCCCTCGTGTTTTAATACAGAAACGTTGTAGATGCAGCATGCCATGTTCACAGAACCCCAAACTTTTATTTAGCAAAGCTTTCACGGAAACTTATGAAAGGAGAAACACAAGCAGCAGCGTATGCAGGCAGATATCAGTGGTGTACTGAGTAATCGTAGTAAAAAGAGACTACTTCGGTGTGCTGAATGTAAAGCGTCCTGCATCGAGTTTCTAACACCCTAAAGAGAGAAGATGCTAAAGATGTCTAAAGGGTAAATCAGCATTCACACACACCCATACAGCATGTTCATAAGTCATCTTCAGTATGGAGCAACGCCACGTTCCACTGTCCAAGACACGACATGACACCAGAATGGTGTCGCACCATTCACTCATTTGTATGGTTCATCCCCAAATACTGTGTTCTTATGCAGAGCTGTTCATTTGGCAACAAATTCACGGGAAGATGGCGTCGGAATACGCAACTGTCTTTATGCAAAGACATTCTTATGAACAATAAAGCACCTGTACAGATCATCATCAAGCTCGTTGTTTCTGAGCATCTATGGGTGGTACGTTCCAAGTGCGTGTGTTGAAGAGGGGTGGTGAGGGAGACCAAGATGGCTGAAATCTTACGGATATTGTTGTGTAGGTAGACCCACCGTCACTTTTTCACAAATCACACAGAAACATCACAACATCTTTCAGGGAAACACTGCAAAGGTCCGTCTTTAGCTGGAGAGGAGAGCAGTGTGGTAGAGCACGGAGCCGCAAGAGCTGCACTTCACCTAGATCCATAAATCAGTGTGTCGTCCTATCATCTATCCAGATAGACAGATAGATAGATAGATAGATAGATAGATAGATAGATAGATAGATAGATAGATAGATAGATAGATAGATAGATAGATAGATAGATAGAGNTAGATAGATAGATAGATAGATAGATAGATAGATAGATGGTGTTTCTGGTGTTTGTATCGCTGATCGTTGTGAGCTCTTGTGATAAAGTGTGCGGTGAGGGTGTGGTGCGATGCTCGAGCCTCTCGGCCTTCAGGGTCAACTGTCTGTCTCAGAAGGGTTGAAGGATGGATGGATGGACCACAGAAGGTGTGTGAGGTTCATGCTACTGGCTATTCCCTCCGCTCTTTGTTCCTGCGCACCTCGGCAGCGTGCCTCTCCTGAACACAACAACACAGTGGGAAAGATTAAAGGTTGAAGAGTTTCTCGTTGACCGTTTTTTACGTTTCTGTTCGTCTCACCTTCTCCTGAAGCCGCTCCATCATGGCTGCCAGCTGGGCTTCACGGTTCTCCTTAATCTGCTCCATCTTCAGCTGCAGCTTCTCCTCGGCCATCTTGCTGAAGTTGCTGTTCTCCTCCATGGCCTTTAGCAACACGTCCCTCTCGTGCTCTCGCTTCTCTGCCAAAATCTTTAGCACCTGAGCCTCTTGGTACTAAGGATGCAATCAGAAACAATCAAGTAAGTCTTTTTATTGCTGTTTCCATTTTAATCACAAAAATCTTTTTAAAATACCCTCCTCCGCTCTTCAGCAGCCTCCAGTTTCTTCTCAATGTCCTCCAAGGAGATGTCCCTTTTTGGGGGGGAGAGGAGGCTGTGGGCTGCCTCCGACACTGGAGACAAGGGCTTGAGAATCACCTCAAAGGCCTGTCCCGACGCTCGCTTGTCTATAGGTTTCACCTCCATGTCTGAAAATCAGGCGATGACAAAACATCACAGGAGCTGAATTTTTAGCCCTGAAGAGTAAACCAAGGGTTTGAGATCACCCGTACCTTCAAACTCACACACCAGCTTGTTGCGAGACTCTGGGTAGAAGCAGGAGCAGATGAGAGAGAGGACAGAGAGCTCCTTCATCTTCTCTTTGTATGCTGTGGGAACACGAAGAAGAGTCGGCAGCCAGGTGAGAGGTTCATTCAGCTGATGCTTCCTTTATGGACAGAGTTGGCTGCTTAAAGAGGGACTGTGTGTAAAGCGGCCTCTTGCTGCAGGGCTGGCCTCCCACCATGATATGCACCTGCCACACTTCTCCATGCAGCCTGTTCCAGTGAAACCACCAGCTGGGATGGTTACAGACCCGCAGCAGCCAGTGTGGTTTTACTGGCATTTTCCTAATCACGTATCATTCTTCATAAATTTGACCATAAATAAAAAGGATAACCAGCTTATAAATAAACAACAACAAAAGCTGCTTTTCGTGCCAGCCAGGAGGAGTCGGAGGGATGAAGTCTGGCTGCGGAGGATGAGGAGGATGATGGCAGCCCATCTTGGGTGGGGTCCGTCTGCATTATGCTGCATGCTGGGGCCGCTGAGCATGAACCGCAGGTGCAGCATTGCGAATGCAGCTCAGCTTGGAAAGCATCATGGGTTTTAAAACACCCCGTTACACGGAACCAGATAAACTTAGATTATTAACGGAGAGGTTCCAGAAACCAGAGGATGGCGGTCTTATTGGAACCACGTTTTAGATTTGATTCAGATTTCTGATCAGATCCGCAATTCACTGGAAAAGGTTCTTAAATTAGAAATCATCCCGATAATCTCAGGAGATTAAAAGACTTGCGGCCACCACGTCTACACCCACAGGGCCGACACAGAAAGACGCACCTGTCGTTCATCCATCCATCCATCCACTCATCCATCCATCTGTCCCCGCGGGTAAAACCAGTCTCAGCGTGCTTACCGGTTATTTTAGCCATGGCTGATGTATTTCTCCGCAGAGGATGCTGTAGCTGCTTCCTTGGAACGGTGATGCTGATTAAGGCACTGAGTCAGCGAATGAACCGGGCTTGGACCGGACAGGAGGCGGGAACGAGCGAGCACGGGAACGCGCAGGCAGACCCTCTGACGCACAGGCGGTGAAAGGTGCCTACTGCGCAAACGCAACAATTCAGATTTAAAACATAAACGGCACAAAAGATTCAACACACTACTAAACACGTACTCAGGATATCACCCACAGCCTTATGGTAGTTAAGCGGTAGTCATTTTGGTCAGACCATAAAAATAATGTTAATTGAAACCAAATTATCGCGAGATCTCAGCACAGCCTACATCTGTCTTGCACTTCCGAATTGCACATGCGCCCGTCCCATCCAGGACTGCAAGTGCCTAAGGTGTCCAGGAATTTACGATTGTCTTTCATGTCTCCACATGCTATTGGACAACAAACCACATGAGTACTGCAGCTACAGAGTCCACCGTACTCTGTCAAAGAAGATGCAAATGCAACATTTTTCTAAAGGTACCTCTATCTGCACCTGACTTAAAGAAAACTGCAAGACTAAATAGTCCAAAGTTGACGCCAAAACTGTTTCAAATGAGCCACTGCCATCTTAGTTGTTCTGCTCATAGAATCATCCCACCCACTAAACCGATAGAGCGCTGTGATTGGCCAATCAAACCGATAGAGTGCTGTGATTTCCAATCAAACCGATAGAGCACTGTGATTGGCCAATCAAACCGATAGAGCTGTGATTTCCAATCAAACCGATAGAGCGCTGTGATTGGCCAATCTAAGCGACAGAGCGCTGTGATTTGCAATCAAACCGATAGAGCGCTGTGATTGGCCAATCTAAGCGATAGAGCGCTGTGATTGGCCAATCTAAGCGACAAAGCGCTGTGATTGGCCAATCAAACCGATAGAGTGCTGTGATTTGCAATCAAACCGATAGAGCGCTGTGATTGGCCAATCTAAGTGACAGAGCGCTGTGATTGGCCAATCAAACCGATAGAGTGCTGTGATTTGCAATCCAACCGATAGAGTGCTGTGATTGGCCAATCTAAGCGATAGAGCGCTGTGATTGGCTTGACACAGACTGGTCAGGCCTGCTGAGGCTCCAGTGGAGTGTGGCTAGACTGTTTATCTAGATTTCTAAGCTAGAGAAATGGCTCAAGTGCCATTTCTAATCATATGTATTTTGAAATGCGATTAACGAAATGCAGAATATTTTATTATTGTGTGCATATATGATTACAATCAAATATTTCTCTGTTGGAAAGATGCATTACACGTCTGTTGAAAAATACTGTTAACTGACAACGGTGCTGGTTTTTATTTTTGGACACATGCCAGTAATTTAATCACATTTTAATATTATTCATTCATCCATCCGTCCTCTTCTGCTTATCCAGAGACAAGTCGTGGGGGCAGCAGCTTAAGTCGAGAGGCCCAGACTTCCCTCTCCCAAGCCCCTTGGGCCAGCTCTTCTGGGGGAGTCCCAAGGCGTTACCTGGCCAGGTGAGAGGCATAGTCCCTTCAGTGTGTCCCGGGTCTACCTTTAGGCCTCCTTCCAGTTGGACGTGCCTGGAAAACCTCACCAGGGAGGTGTCCAGGAGGCATCCTGACCAGATGCCCGAGCCACCTCAAGTGGCTCAACTCTTGATGTGGAGGAGCAGCGGATCTACTCCAAGCCCCTCCCAGATGGCCGAGCTTCTCACTCTACCTCTAAGGGAGAGCCCAGCCACCCTGCAGAGAAAACTCATTTCAGCCGCTTGTATCCGTGATCTCGTTCTTTCAGTCACTACCCAAAGCTCGTGACCATAGGTGAGTCTTTCCCTCACTCGTGAACAAGACCCTGAGATACCTAAACTCCTCCACTTGGAGCAAGACCGCAGGAGTCCAACTCTCACCAGAAATGAGCCCGACTTACTGTGGGCAATGTGGACCAAGCTCTGACACTGGTCATACAGGGACCTAACAGCCCTTATCAGGGGACCTGGTACCCCATACTCCCA
The DNA here is from genome assembly GCA_006942095.1 of Nothobranchius kuhntae. NCBI lineage: Eukaryota > Metazoa > Chordata > Actinopteri > Cyprinodontiformes > Nothobranchiidae > Nothobranchius > Nothobranchius kuhntae. Next base: position 627,422 of record SSNQ01000134.1, on the reverse strand, counting down.
GAGTGACCCCACAGGCCCCCCCGGGGGACGTTGTCGAACGCCTTCTCCAAATCCACAAAACACACGTAGATTGGTTTGGTTGGGTTGGGTGAACTCCCATGCACCCTCCAGGACCCTCCAAAGGGTACAGAGCTGGTCCAGTGTTCCACGGTCAGGACAAAAACCACATTGTTCCTCCTGAATCTGAGGTTCAACAATCCAACAAACAAGAATCCCTGAATAGATCTTACCAGGGAGGCTCAGGAGTGTGATCCACCTTGCAGAGCCGCATCAGTCAACACAGCCCTGCAACATCCAGGGCCTCCGGGCGGATCTCATCCACTCCTGGAGCCTTGCCACCGAGGAGCTTTTTGACCACCTCAGCGACCTCAGCCCCAGAGACTGGAGAGTCCAACCCAAAGTCCCCAGAACCGCTTCCTCACTAGAAAACGTGCCGGTGGGATTGAGGAGGTCTTCAAAGTATTCCACCCACCGATCCACCACGTCCCAGTAGAGGTCAGCAGCACAACATCCCCACTATAAACAGTGTTGGTAATGCACTGCTTTCCCCTGCTGAGGCACTGGATATACTGGATGTTGTTCAGTTTAATATAATTTCAAGCACTGCACTGCTAACCTTTTGACCATGCCTTTTATCTGGTTGTTAAGCCTGAAATGAATATCTACATTTCTTTGTTTCATTTACTGTATTTGCTGTTCTTGCGTCTGTAAAGCACTTTGAATTGCCTTTGTGTTTGAAATGTGCCACACAAATAAAGCTGCCTTGCCTTACCTTTAGGTTTAATGGTTGGAAGGAGCAGGCAGTCTACTTTGTAACCTGAACTGTATTACAGCAGAAAGCAGCCACCATCCGTCTTTTCATTTTTCTTCTCATTATCTCTCTAGCTGAGAGACCCCCAGTTGTTCTGAACACAACAAATCTCAAAACTAGATTACGGTTATTCTTTACTATCAGGAAATCCAGTTAAATATTTTAAGCTAATCCAAAAGGCGGCAGGGGTTAAACCATCTTAAGGAGGGGGGCACCTTCAACTGGCAACAAGTCAGAGCCACTTCTGTTAGTCTGTCACAACAAAGCTGAATAAAATCTAATTTTTTGTCCTCTTGAAATTATTTATATTATGGAAATGGAGGAGGAAAGAGGCAACTATTTCTCTTAAGTTACAATAATTTTTTAGTAGAAACATTTCTTAATTTAACTTATTCCAAATTATTTCAGAGTTTAATGGTACATCAGTTGTGTTGTTAGCATAAAGAGAACTTGCTAAAGAGTCGGGCAAGAGCAGGTGTGTGTGTGTGTGTGTGAATGGATGAATATTACACTGTAGTGTAAAGAGCGTTGGAGTCTTCTGACTGAGAGGCGCTAGAAGTGCGAGTCATCTATCATAAAACACAATAAAAATTGTGATTTTGTAACAGCCTAAAACACTTCGGTTGTTTAGAGTCAAAGTGTTAAACCCAGCTAGCTACAGCACTCCAAAGGTTTTGATGGACTTTTTATGAATGAGGAGGGGAATGAGAAATATTAGCCTCATTATCTTCATAAAGTAGGGGAAAACAGACACAAACATTTAACAGGTTCTTCTAAACAGCTCTGGTTCTATATGGAGAGAAAAGGACGGAAGTGTTTCCGATGATCCTATTGGCTCAGCTCCTTACGTCTTGACGTCATTTTGGTGAAGGGGCGGTCAGACGGCGGTGGGTAGGTGGTGCTGGAGAGGCAGCAAGCGGAGGATGCTTACATTAAGGTGAGGTTCAGCGGAATTGTTATAGTTTTCCTCACGTGAAGGTCAACAAACGTTACCGGACGTTCACTGCCGTACAGCTGAGGGGAGAGGCGGCGGGAGAGGACCGAGAGGTGCGAGTTTAGCGCTCCAGTTGTAGCTAGCTGTAGCTTCGATAAACAACTGCTTAAAGGGCTACGCCATACTCTGAATCTGGGGTTACAGTACGTAACTAACGTTCCCGATGAGTCTTACGGGACAATAAACCACCAGTCAAACTATCAGAGACGGTCCTAACGTGTTTACTCACGTTACCGATACTCACACACGGTGGTCTCACCTGGTTAATGCTACTGCTGCTAGCTGGGTTACCTTCAGAAACATATTTTAACAGGTCATCCAACATCGAGCTAGTTCTGACGTGAAAAGGGATTCGAATTGAAATTCTAATAATAAAGATGTTTTTAACAAATGATCGAACTGTTGTTTGAACCGGAAGTGTTGCTGAGTTAAAGGCCTGTTCCAGTGACAGCTGCAGGTGGAGGACACACCTGAGCTGGTTTACCTCTGGAGAGTCCTGAGGGGGCTGCTCATATTCCTCACCCTGGTCTTAAATGACTTCTGTTCAAAGACAACATCTGCCACTCAGCAGAAGTTATAATTCAGCAAATAAAAGCAACAAGGGCCATGTCGTCACCACAGCTCGTTGGCTGTTAACACAGTCTGAGAGGGTTTCTAGGGTCATATCCAGCTAGTGGAGGTGGAAACTGGCGTCTGTTTTGTCTATGATCATATTATAAAATCAACATCTTATTTATTGTTGCAGGTGGCAGCATCAATCATCTTTTAATCCCTGATGCTTTTCTCCAATCCTCTGCACAAAAATGCTATAGCCTAACAGATGTGGACATGTCCTTTCATTTAAGCTCCTAATGTCATCCACAATTCGCTTTGGGAGCTTTTGACCATGTTTTATTGTTATTTCCTCTTTTTAAAATGCCCCCAAAGCAGTTTTTGGCTTCACGCATGCATTTTTCTGTCTCGGCTGCAAATCGTCTGTCTGCATAACAAGGCTGCAGACAGCAGGTCAGGTTATTACTGCGTCACTACGACCAGCTCCTCCCATTCCAGATGCCTCCTCTCCTGTAACACCCAGTCTCAGCTAGCGAGGAGTTGATTCTCCACTGTTGTGAAGAAGCAATTTCTTAGCCTAGCAAGCCAGACTACATAAATGTATTATTTAGTCTGGCAACGCTCCATAGACGGCTCTCGGTTGTGGGGCGGGTTCTACCGTTGTCTTTCAAATGATCTCCGCATTCCACTGGACAATGAACGTGACATACTCTTGTTTCACTCTGTTGCATCATCCCACCCACCAGGCATATAGAGTGCCCTGATTGGCCCACAAAGCAGATAAAGCTCTGTGATTTGTTCACTAAGCAGATAGAGCACTGTGATTGGCCCACCATTATGGACCAATCACAGCTCTTTATGTGTTTGAACCCCCCTCTAGAGAGCTGTGATTGGCCAGCCAGAATGCTGTTGGGGCTGCAGAGGTTCCAGTGGAGCGTTCCTAGACCAAACTTTGCAAAGCAAGAATTTGGTCTAGTTCACTAGGCTAGCAATTTCTTTCTTATTAGTCTGAACTTTAACCCTCCCTCTGTCTTCATGGGTGACCCTGCGAGGAAAGTTGACCACTGAGCAGGACTGATGGTTTATCCCTTGAGGTCCACGTGGCAGGGGTGAGGTGGTGCTCACTCCTCACCCCTGCCACGTGGACCTCAAGGGATAAACTATAGGGCCATTCCCATCTGTACTGGGTCGGCCCGGGTCGGGTAGCATAGGTTGTTTACATATCTGGGTGGCCTGGTATTTTTCCGGGCCAACCAAGGCTCATTCTCAGCCCTCTTCTCGAGGGGGTCTGCTTCAGGCCGACCAGGGCCAACACACCCACTGCTGACAGCAAATTCACACCTTCCATTAGAGCAAGCCTCTGATTGGTGGGTAGAATCAGCCCACATGGGCTTAAGGCAAGGATGTGTGGGATCAACCGGGCCAGGCTGGGGCCGACTGGGGCTACCCGGCCCGGGCCGACCCGGTACAGATGGGAATGGCCCATATCAGTCCTGCTCAATGGTCAACTTTCCTCACGGGGTCACACCCATTAGGACAGTGGGAGGGTTAAGTAAAGCCTAGAACTCAAAAAATGGATTTACAGTGGGGCAAAAAAGTATTTAGTCAGCCACCGATTGTGCAAGTTCTCCCACTTAAAATGATGACAGAGGTCAGTAATTTACATCATAGGTACACTTCAGCTGTGAGAGACAGAATGTGAAAAAAATCCATGAATTCACATGGCAGGATTTTAAAAGAATTTATTTGTAAATCAGGGTGGAAAAATCAGGAACATTAGACTAGAAGCCCTCCTCACCTTGGTTTGAACCCTGCTTCAACACATCAGATTTTATTGTGTAAGTGATTAACAGGCTTCTGTAGAGCCTGATGAGCTGCTGCACATGTGATTCAACCACTGAATCTAGTGTGCTGGAGCAGAGAAACCACCAAAACGTGCTGGATTCTGACCCTTGAGGCACAGAATGGAATACCCCTGATCTAGAGGCTCAGGAACCCTCTGCAGGTGTTCTGGATTCATCAGCTGATTAGACACTTTGAGTCTTGAACCTTTTCACAATATTCTGATTGTCTGAGATTCTGAATGTGGTGTTTTCATCAGCTGTACGCCATAACCACCATTTATTATAACAGATAAAGGCTGAAGCATCTGAGTATGAATGGATTGAGTCTGGCTCAGAGTAGTTTCACCTTTTTAGTCTGGATTACTGACACAAATGAATTTTGCACCAGATTCTAATTTTTCGAGCTTCACTCTTAAAGCTGCTCGTATTGCTACTAGGGATGTGTGTTGGTGAAATTCTGGTGATACGATACGATACTTATCACGATACAGGGGAGATGATTCAGCCAGACAGTATTAGTGATTTAATAAACAGTACAAACTGATGCATCACATGTTAAACATGAGGTATCTGAACCATAACAGAGGGATTTACTTTACATTTCACAGTGAAAACAAAACCCATTGCACTCTGCTGCCAACTAGCGGTCGGCGTTTGAATTGCACCAAAAGAAAATAAATGCACAAATGTTTCTATGTAAGTTCTTCCAAAATTTCAATACACAGCTTTTGAAAATCGATATAGTATTGCTGGAGAAAATATTGCGATATATTGCCACATCGATATTTTCTTACATCCCTAATTGCCTAATTGTCTTCTTTTTCTGTGTGATTATAAATGCATTCGGTCTTTATTGTTGAAGGAGAAAATGTTACAATAAACAGCGAGTCCTTTCCGAGTCTCTGACTTGAACCTAACTTTTGACCCCTCTGTTTACCCGCAGGAGTGTTGACTGAGGCCAGAAGGTGCAGGGGCTCTGGTGGCAGGAACAACAACATCCAGGTTCAATGAAGGATGAAGAGCCCGGTGCACAGGTGCAGAGATGTGGAACACGGTCGTGGTCAAGCTGGTACCAGGTCTGGGTCCAACTGCCTACAGCCTGAACAGCGCATCCCCATCTCCAGAGACGTCATTACTTCCTCCTCTTCTTCTGCCATGTGGTTCATCAGGGACACCTGCGGCATCATGTGTTCCATCATCACATGGCTGCTAGTGTTTTATGCTGAGTTTGTTGTGCTGTTTGTAATGCTGCTACCCTCCAAAAACCTCTCGTACAGCATTGCAAACGGGATTTTGTTCAACACTTTGGCCTTTCTTGCTCTCACCTCGCACCTCAGGGCTATGTGCACTGACCCTGTAAGTACACGGACTCCGTATGAACTCTTTGTGTCCTGTAACTTACTTTAGGCATGAATTCATGACTTAATACATTCAGTCTGTGCCAACCTGTTGTTACGATGATAAATGATCTGCACACAACAATGATCTGTGTGTTTTCTGTCAGGGGGCAGTGCCCAAAGGGAATGCTACTAAAGAATACATAGAAAGCCTCCAGCTGAAACCGGGGCAGGTGGTCTACAAATGTCCCAAGTGCTGCAGCATCAAGCCCGACCGAGCACACCACTGCAGGTAGGACACAAAAAACATGGATCACCCGCTGCAGCATTGAGACATTCACTCTACTAAATGATGAATGAAGCTGCCGTGCATACGCGCCATCGGACCACCACCAGCAGGCCAGGCAGGGAGGGTGAAGTGTTACAGTCATGCATCTACTAGTCACAAGCTGCAGAGTCAGACTGATGAACTCCATTTAAGCAGAAAAGGCATCGTCTTCAGTGCCTCCTGACTTTATGCAGTTATATCAGTGTCGAGTGGCTTCCATGTGAACAGCTGTTTGCTGTGAGCCCTGCAGTGATGCCTCTGTTTGAGTTTTACTGCTCAAATTAGACATACTTTATGGCCATGAGACGGAGATCCCGGTTTGTCTGCTATTTCCTGTTGGCATTGTTAATATTTACAAACGTGCCTTAAAGGGAAAACTAACCGTCCTGGCTAGAGAAGAAAGGAGAGAGGGAGCAAGCAGTGTGCATGGATTGTGTATGAGGTGGATGAACCCTCCACGCCGTCACCCGTAGGCTTCTGAAGAGCTGAAGTGAAGCCCAGTGGGCGTTCCCACCTCCGCCATCTTGGATGCATCACATGTCTTGCTGGAAAATTCAAAAATGAAGCTGTGAGGGTGGGGGCGGATCATTGACACCCATTAAATAGTGAGCCGATGTAGCTACAAGCTAATTGAGCTAACTGAAGCTAGCGGAGGTTGGCAGGTGCTTTTAGCCAGAAAACCCTGACTCTGTGACCCCCGGCCTTTTAGGCTGTAACCATTTTAAAATGAGGCTGAGGCCCTTTGTGGAGCAACCAGCAGGCTAGCTGCTAGCACTGATGGTTCATCTGCTGCCCGTCACTCACATTTACAAACATTTTCATAATTTCAAGTATTAATAACAAACGTTACAAAGAAATCACCCCATCAGCGTTGTCATGGTGGTAAACTTGACCTGTTATAATGTTTTTGTACCAGGCTGTAGACGTATTTATTTCTGCTGTGCTGCTGTTATTTGGGACATGGGTCAACGTAAAGTTAACTCCTATCTGGAACCATCCATTGGTGGATGAAAGGGGAACTAAAGTTGTCACTTCTGCGTTGGCTTCACCTTTGGCCGGCGGAGCTTCTCTCTGTGTGAACATGAGGTCGTCATCCAAAGAGCCGTGTGCTGCCGAGCATCCAGACTGCTGTGTTTTCTAAATCCTGAATTGATCTCCGAGGAAAATGACATCAGTAATGGTTAGGAATTTCAGAATTTGTTAATTTTCCACCGTTCCCTACGACCAACACCAGCAGGCATGGTGGGGTAACTGCCTTGCCCAAGGACACAACAACCGCAGCAGGCTGAGCGGGACGCAACCCTGTGGTCAGAGGCAGGGCACTTGACTCAAGTTCAAGTTTATTTATGAAGCCTCTTCCTACCCCCAATCAAAGGGGCCCAAGGTGCTGGAGATGGTATAGAGAACAACTAAAACACAATAAAACTGCGATATAGCAAAAGACAGAAATAAAACAATAAAGGCTAAAAAACAAAACTACGATGATCAAAACATTAAAACATGAGTAGAAAAACTAAGAAATAGAGCGAAGATGAGCCTTAAGCCTAGCTTTAAAGTGGGCAGCGATGTGGACGGTTTTATTTCGAGAGGCGGTTCCAAAGCCGAGGACCCACAACTGAAAAGGCACGGTCGCCCCTGGACTTGTGCTTCGACCACGAACCACCAGCGCTGAGGCTAGATATGGTGTGGCAGATCCTGACAACGAGTTCAAAACAAAGACCAGGATCTTGAAATGGACACCTGATTTCACTGGTCACCGGTCCAGAGCAGCTCGGAGGGGAGCAACACGGTCCCACTTCCATGCTACATGAAGAAACCTGGCAACAGCATTCCGGACCAGCTGCAGGCGACCTCTGCCACAGTCTTTTATGTAGGCCTTTTTCAGACCGTCAGAATATCTCATTCTGACTTTTGGTGTTGTGGAAAGGTTGACTCACTGTGGGGTATCAGAAACACCAGTAGTGTCACCACAGCTCACGTTCTGTCACCAAACATCATCAGTAGCTGCTGCTTCTGCCCCTATGGAACAATCGTGCTAAAACTGGAACACTGATGATGATAAAATGTATTTCAGAAGACCGTCTCTTTATAGCTTTTTGTTTTCTTAACTCTTATCTTCTGGTATCTTATCTCTATTTGCAACACAGTGTTTGTAAACGGTGCATACGCAAGATGGACCACCACTGTCCATGGGTCAACAACTGTGTTGGAGAGAACAACCAAAAGTACTTTGTGCTTTTCACAGTAAGTGAATTTCTTTTTATTATTTCAGTTGAGAAGAAGTGGAAAAATGTCTTGTGTAGTTGAGAAACAGCAGACTAGTCTTGTTAGGGTGAAATCACAAATCATTCCGAAGAAGATGTGATTGGTTGGTTTGTCGTTTCAGACGATATCTCATTGACCTTCACAGCGATGTCCTGTAAAGTGTACAGTTAACCGACCAATCACAGAGCTCTCCTGTAAAGTGTACAGCAAACCGACCAATCGTAGAGCTCTCCTGTAAAGTGTACAGCAAACCGACCAATCGCAGAGCTCTCCTGTAAAGTTTACAGCAAACCGACCAATCGCAGAGCTCTCCTGTAAAGTGTACAGTTAACCGACCAATCACAGAGCTCTCCTGTAGAGTGTACAGCAAACCGACCAATCACAGAGCTCTCCTGTAAAGTGTACAGCAAACCGACCAATCGTAGAGCTCTCCTGTAAAGTGTACAGCAAACCGACCAATCGTAGAGCTCTCCTGTTAAGTGTACAGCAAACCGACCGTAGTCATGTATTTTTTCTTGTCTTATTTTTATATTTTCTGTAGATGTACATTGCACTCATCTCTCTCCACACTCTGCTCATGGTGGTATTTCATTTCCTTTACTGCTTTGAAGATGATTGGACAAGTGAGTATGTTTTTATCTCGTCTACTGCTGACCTTGACCTCTACCACTTCCTTCACTGACTTCCTTCATTTGAACACAATGTTTGGACAGTTTTTTGTAATCCAATCCAATCTAGCCACATTAGAGCCTGCATGATCCAAAATAAGTGCACGGCAGAGCAGCCATCTTGTTTTACAATCAGTTGTTACAGCTTTGTTTATACAGCTGTTTAAGAAAGCGTACTGCTAGCCATCCTACATGTAGTCTGGCCACGGCCGTAGATGGAGCTCAGGCGTGGAGCAGAATCTACGCTTGTCTTTAAAACCATCTCTGCGTGCATCTGGACAGCGCCAGGACCAGCCAGAGTAACGAATAACGTAACGTATTCATAGCGACAGAACGGGGCAGCTCGCCATACTCGGTGAAAGAAGTACCAAGTACTTCCTTTTCCTGGATAAGTCCCTCTATCTGCTCAGTTCTCTAAGAAACGCCTGTGTCCAAAGTTGATGCTAGAAGTGTTTCAGATGACTCCTCGGTGATCCTGCTGAGCTAAAGATCTCCTCAGCAAACCTCTGGACATCACGGGCCGTATTCCCCTGAATCCGCACCAGCAGGTCAGAGATCGTCTCCCGGCTGCAGGCGGACCGTTCCACGGCTGATGAATGTTTGTAGATGAGCAAACAGTCTGATTTTGAAAGGATGGTTCTTTCTGCTGCTGAAACTGTTCCACAGGAAGATCTGGCTAGATTTCCTCTGGGATGATCATTTCAGCGTAAGGCGGAAGCTTCCGCAGGAACTGAATAAAAGAGGAAATGCTACCTCTGAACATTTCTGGACAAATGTAAATCTAACGCGTGTAAACGGGCGATCACCCAGGCCGTCACTCCTTCCTCAGCTGCCAACATTAATATGATTTATTAATACGGATAATTAATCATTATTACATTCAGCAAGAACTCATTTGGTGTATTTAGGATCTGAAGAAAAGCCTTATAAGAATAAACGTTTATGGTGATTCATCCATTCATGTAAAACAGTCAAGACACTAAAACACTTAAGATAAAACATTCAGTGTTTAATGTCAACAATCATCTATGAGCTAGAACGTTCTCGTCTCCTGTGGAGATGTCTTGTGAGGAGACCTTGAAGTTGGTAAGGATACAGAAAAGTCTGATATCCGTTCTCCTCCTCCTGGTGTCAGGCCAACACAACCCGGGTCTTGGTTCATCTTTAGCTCTGCAATGGTCTCCCGTAGTGGAGCTCAGCCCGCCCAGCGTCTCTACAAACGTGGAGCGCTGTGGCTGACCCAGCCTAAACGTAGCCGAGCCAATGTGGAGCTGTTGAGACTACAGGGGAGTGTGGCTAGACCCACCTGCTAAGCAGCTTCTACAGTTGGTCTAGATGTGTAGACTAGCGTGCCGTGGTAACAGGCTGGAACCCGACTGCAGCCTGCTGCGTAACCAGAAGGAAGGTTAGCTTCATGTGTAGCATATTATAGCTGTTAGAGTCCCTGGTTATTATTGATGCACCAACCAATTCAACTAAATAACAGCATCGGATACAAAAAACATCAACAAGGCAAACCAAACAGTGGCATGGCTTGGTCTCGGGTTCACGGTGCTAGGTCGTGCAGCGCCGCGGTGGTCGGGCAGGCCGCCGTCGCGTTGATCAGAGGAACAACCTGAGCGCTGAGTGGACCGATTAAGGTATTTTATCAGTAATTAGCCAAAGAGCAGCCAACCACCAAGTGCAAAGATCGCCCCAGAACTTCTGAAGAGCTCCTTTAGCAACAGCACCAGATGGCTGGAAGAGGAGTTGATCTCAGCGGCCAGATGAAGAACAGGAGAGAAATCTAATCGTAGAGTTCATGTGTTCATTTTAGGGCCTCCACCTGTTTGATATTGGTCATACTTGATGCCATTCATCATAAAAACCCTTTCACTCCCATGTCTCTCAATTACCCAGAGTGCAGTTCCTTCTCTCCTCCAGCAACAATCATCCTCCTCATTCTCCTGTGCTTTGAGGGCCTCCTCTTCCTCATCTTCACCTCTGTGATGTTCGGCACCCAAGTCCACTCCATCTGTACGGATGAAACTGTAAGTGGCTCCTCCCTCCCTTCCTCAGTCTTTGCATTAATCATCTAAATCAACCTTTAAGTAACAATGAGACGCCCAGCAGGTTCGTTACGCTGAACGCTCGATCTTTAGAGACGAAGCTGAAACTACCTTTAAGGGGAACTTGTTGCTTCTGTGGTTGAATGTTTTATTTATTACATCGACGGTAAAATCTGCTGAAGTAAGAACCCAAATCTCACGTGAGATGTTTATATTTACACTTTTACTGCAGACAACAGTAGAGGAATGAAGCCTGGTGCCTGGGCAGCGCCTCCAGGTCGCCGTGTGGTTTTGTGAGTGTGAGACGTGTTTCTAACTCGGCTTTAGCTGCTCGTCTGCGTCGTTTACAGCTGTTCTCACGTCTGGTGTCGGACCCTCTCAGGTCCGGGAGTTTTGGCTTGTTATCCGTGTCATTTCCAAGAGGACAGTCTCTGCCCAGAGGTGTCACAAGTATACTCAGCAGACACTTTATTAGGAACACCCTGCTACTACCAGCCTGGACGCTCCTTCATCTTCAGAACCACTTTAATTCTTGTAATCAGAGACCTAACAAGGTGCTGTAAGTGTCCGTCAGAGGTTCTGGTCCATCTTGACATGACAGCATCAGCTCCTTGATGAGAAGCTCCCGTTCCACCACATCCCAAAGGTTCTGGACTGGACTGAGATCTGGGGGCTGTGGAGACCGCTGGAGTCCAGTGAACTCATGGTCATGTTCTAGAAACCAGTTAGAGATGATCTGAGCTTTGTGACATGGTGCATGATCCTGCTGGAAGTAGCATCAGATGATGGGTTAGAATTAGGATGTGGTCCAAATCCAGGAGAGGGTTTTCCAGTCTCTTCTGGTCCGGTTCTGGTGATCCTGTGGGAACTGGAGCCTCTGCTTCCTGTTCTTAGCTGACAGGAGAGACACCTGGTGTGCTCCTCTGCTTCTAGAGTCCATCTGGAGCAGCTGGTGAGGTTCTACTGACCTCTGTAGGAACCAGTGGTGATCTGAGCTATAATCTAGAACCGGTCCCCTCTGACCTGAACTCAACGAGAACTTTCCATCCACACGGCTGCTGCGCTAGAGTCCTCAGACCAGACAGTCTGGTACCAACATCACGCCACGTCCTGTCCCTTAAACCTCCCCCTCTCCATCCTGACCTGCTGCAGTAACATTTCAGCAGTGAGGATCTCTGTAGCCTGTTGGTGCTTTTTCATCAGAGGATGTGGTGTCCTGTTGTTCCTGACGCATGACCTATTCCACATCAGTACGGATACGCAGCTTCAGAACGTTTCATTACTTGTTTGAGCTGCATTTGTGTCAGAAGGCCAAGCAGATGTACCTAATGAAGTGGCCAGTGAGTGTAAAAGTCAGGTGTGAAGTCCCGTTCCCACTAGAACCCTGGATGATGGCCCACTGTGGTCTTCATGACCTACACCATCACTGCAAAGTCACAAACCTTCGTTAGTGAGAAGATGTTGCTGATGCTGCTACCATCTGGACCCTGTTGGAGCTCAGGAAGCAGGATGCTGATGTTGTGATGAGCTCCTAGTCTGGACAGTCCTGCCACACACATGCTAGACTCTGTGAGGTCTCTGAAATTTGCTCTTCAGTTACCATAGCAACACCAGTTACTGCTCTCCGGTCCCTCAGCCCAGGGGAAGGTGGGCCGACGCATAAATTCAACATATTTAAATTACACAGGCTGAGACTATTTAAAGCTGCAATGGCACATTTGGAAAACTAAAACTTAAAACATGATTTTTTCAAACCTCTTTCTAACGGAGTGTAGCTCTAAACAGTAAGGATGAAAAAACAAGTCGTTAAAAACCTCCAAGAACACGTTTCAGACCCAAACCAACTATTGGTCCATTTGTTGGTCTCCGAACCGCCACACCTCCCCGGGTCCTCCACTCATCACACACACACACACACGTGTTCAGCAGCAGAACACCGCTGGTGAGAGGTTCTCCGCTCAGTAACATCAGAGGAGGGGAAACAGCAGCTGCTACCACTTCAGCTTCAGGACAAACCACCAGAGTCCCAAAAAGAAAACCACCGTCTGAAGTCACGGACAACAGAAGACGTTTGGACCTAGAAAACGGAGACTGGTGTTGAGCGCGGTCTCGTTTCCTCTGGAAATGCGGGTTTCTGGTTCCAAGGGTGAGAGTTCCATGACCGCGTTAGCATTCAAAAGCTAGCTTGTTCTGCAGATTTGCCATAACAGCTTTAACGTAAATGAAGCTGTAATGATACAAGACTCGATGCCTCCTTCAGGACCAAGTTCCTTTTCTCAGCACATCTGCAGTGGCCTCCGGTGTAGCGGAATGCCTTGTGAGTCGTTCTCCGTGGGGAAAAGCTCTGGTGTTCCTGTTTCAGGAGCTAGAAGTGAGTCAGTGGAAAGGTGAGCAAAAGATGACAGGATCTAGAAACTTACTTCCTGATGTCTGGACATCTCTCCACTGATTGGCTAACAGAAACGCAACTCTGCCACTGACTATGTTTGCTCTGCAACGCTGATGTTTTATCTCCACAAATAACACAAGCTTGGAGGAATTCTGCTGTGTGGTGGAGTTGCTAATGCTAACGGTTAGCTTCTACTAGCTGAGACGTGCATTTACGTGTGCGTCTTAAGTCGATCTGTGGCAATAAAATGGGAGGCTTTATCCAAGTTTACACGTATGTTAGACAACCAAACTCAAATGAAGTTTGTTCCACTCCACTACAGTAGGTGGCGCCATGTGCTCTCGTGTGTTGTCATTCTTCCAGTTAGCCTATAGCAATCAAAACGGTGAGCTAACGCTAGCGGGAGGGAACCAGACGAAGTAACAACAGCATATGCAAAATTCTGTTTTCTGTTGACGGCTAATGCAGGAAATAGGGGTGGAAGACTAGTTTCACCTGTAGCCTGCATGTTAAACTCAGCGACCAATCAGATTTCACAAATGCGTAAAAACGGTTTCTCAGTGAACTTGGTCTTTAAGGGTGATATGTAAAGAGCCTTGATCTTCCGTGTACTTCTCCACATTGTCCAAACTCCTCCCTCTCAGTGAGTAACCTGACCTGTCGGTGGTGCGTAAGGTTATCTGATCAGCTGATGGCGGGGTGGGGGTCCAGCCCGGTCACTCCAAACCAACCTCCTCCTGGTTTAACCTTCCGAACCGGAGGTGTGACATCTTCACGCCTGCATGCATGTCAGACGTGAGCATAGGGAAGACTGAGGGGGCGGGGCCAGTCTGTCTGTAGAGATGCTGCAGGAGGGTCACTGAAGTTTGGTTGTCTCTCATTTTCAGGGCATAGAGCAGTTGAAAAAGGAAGAGCGAAGATGGGCTAAAAAAACTAAGTGGATGAATATGAGGGCGGTTTTTGGACACCAGTTCTCCCTAATGTGGTTTAGCCCCTTCTCCACCCCAGACCATGGCAAGGCTGAGACCTACCAGTATGTGGTGTGAGGGGCGGCCACGGACAGCTTCTCATCTGCCTTCTGTTTCCTACTCGGTGTCATCCGCCTCCTGCTGCTGCTGATCCAGCCGCAGAGACGAGCTGTCGGTCTGAGTCCTGTCTGCCAACACTGTGATGAATCTTCTCTGCTTCACCTGAAATATTCTGTTTCATCCTGCTGGTCTTTAGAGTTGGTTCAGCTAAATTACAAACAGGAGAAGCAAACGTTTTATTTCCTGTTCCTGCTGCTGCGTTTCCAGACCACGCCCTGGTTCATGCTCCTCCACCAGCTCGAGGGCGGACTGACGGACACGTTGTCCTTTAAGACTTCCTGTTACCCGGGGAGTGTTGCAAAGCAATTCCCCACCAGGACATCAGAGGGTGTAGCTCATCCCGCCACCATGGCAGACACGCCTCTGGTCCATGGATGCGTATTTATTTGTATTTTTATTGTCTTTATTTATTTCAGAGACTTTAATAATGACAAACTTGTCCCTCATTCTCCTCCACTTCCAAATCCACGTTTCCGTAATTTCCTTTCATGAATTTAAAGTCGGCTGTTGATTGGATTTAAAGGAAGCCGCATGCTAACCGATCACAGGCTGGACATGTGTCCGACCCCCCCTGCAGCCCCACGGCGTTCCGTGTCTCCGTACCGCCGCAGACGTGTAAACGAGGCTTCGGTGCTGTTCTCAGCTCGGGGACACTCCTCACAACCACCACTGGTGACCTTTTCCCATGGTGAATGTCGGGAATCTCAGGAAACATTCCGTTAAATAAAGCCTTCCGTTTTCCCACAAGACAAGGTCAGAGTTCAGCGAAGTGAAAGGGAAACAGCTGTTGTGGTTTAGCTGAACCAGCGCCGTCTACCAAACCGTTATTTATTACATCAGGAGATGTGTGGTGACGGGTTACACTACAGCACTACGACTTCCTCCTCTCTGGTCTGAGGAGATGTGTAATCGCCGCTCTCACCTGAGCAGGTGTTGGTTCTACAGCATGTTCAGCTAATGCTAATCACACTCAGGCTACGCAGATCCAGGGTCATTTGATGTTTTACACACGGAAAGTTCTGATCTTTAGCCATCAGACTCACCTGAGCTACATCTATAACATAAATCTGTATGAGAGCGCAGCAGGACAGGCGGTTTCCTCTCACATCTCCTCAGTGGACACAGAGGCCCCTCCCAGGCTTCCGTAGACTTTATCTGGATCTCCAACATCAGAACCTCCGGCTGCTCAGCATTCAAGGTTAACAACTTCTGGTTTCCATCCGTCCAGCAGCTGTTGGGTTGTGTGTGGTTACCATGGTGATCTAAATAAGCCACTGGCAGCAGCTGTAACAGTTCTGTTGATCTGGGTTTTCCAGCGTTTTGCTGCTCCATGAGAAATGTCCCAGTTTGTGTTGATGAGTGCAGACTGTCGCCCTGCTGGTGTGAACAGAAATGTAAAGAATAATTATGTTCGTCGAGGTAAATGTGAAGTAAAGCAGCAGCAGGGATCATCACTTCTGCCTGCAGTATTGTGGCTAAATCCCTTTTCTTGTATCGTTCTGCTTGTAGAAGGTTTGCTACGTCATGTTTATTTGCTAATAAAGCTTTTGGTTTTCCCACTTTGATGCTCTGTTGTTCTGGTGACCAGTTATCAGGGTTTCATCACATTTACAATGACTGCTTTAAAAACCCCAACCTGGGCTTGAAAAGACCGCCGCCACTTCCTGTCAGTGTGGGAATCAGCTGGGACAAGCACCCACCCTCGGTGGGGTGTGGGAGGTTTACACTCATCTTCTCGTTTCCATGGTGATATGGGGCTGTGAAACACCAGTGCAACGATCACAACCGTGGATTGTTTTTCTACAGAAATTTCCGTTCTTCCTAAACGTCGTGCTGACGGGGGGGGGGGGGGGGGGGGGGGGGGGGGGGGGGGGGGGGGGGCTCAGCTTGTTTCTCACATGACCTGCACGCCCTGTAATCTCCCCGCCCCTGTCTGTAATCTGCCTCTTTCCTATGCAGTGTCTTCTCCACACTCATGCATTCTGCTTTGGTTGATAACTCTGCCCAGACTGATCTTTAGAAACTTGAACCAGGTAAGCCTGCAGAGGAGCTCACGTCTCCGTTTCTCAAGCATGCAGCTCGAAGTTCAACCAAACCATGTGAATGAATGAGTTCTGTGCAGAATAAAATGCACGTTCGTTTATTTCAGATGCATGTGAGCCATTTTGCACACGTGTGGCATGTTTGACTAAAGGCTAATTGGATAGCGAGCCGCTGATGGGTGTCTGTACTGACCTGCTGTTGGAGACATTCATGTTCACTGAAGCTAAAGACGTTTTCATAAAGCCGTCTCCATTACGGTTTCCTGTCAGAGGGCATGTTTCTTTGGGCATTTGAGCCTTTTTGAACCTTCTGAGATACTTTACTCATCGCAGACAAACATTTTTATTCAGAAAATTAGAGTTGACACTAACCAGGACTGATGAGCTAACAGCTAGTGTGATTTGGTTGGACCATGGACCCAAAAACCATCCAGACGGATGTAGAGCCGAACATGCCACAGCCCTGTCTGGTGCCATGGTGGGTGGGGGATGTAGCTGTGAATGTGAGCATTCTGCCCTCCAACCGGAGACTCACTGTCCTGTCCTCTTCAGGGGATCGAGCGTCTGAAGGGGGAGACGGGGAAGTGGGGGAAGGTGCCATGTTGGGAGGCCATGAAGACAGCATTTGGAGGTTCCTTCTCTCCGTCCTGGTTTAGTCCCTTCTCTGCACTGAGCTGCAAACCGGACCCAGTAGAGCACATCACCGTCCCGCAGGGGGACATCATCGAGGAGGACGTCATCGAGATCCCACTCCGCTAGTGAGGAGGGCTTCAAAGCCCATCAGTTGTTTAAGAGACTGCTTAACTATTTGACATCATTCCTGTCCCCGTGATGGAAACATGTTTATCGCCGTCTCCTTAAAGGCGGCGTCGAGTTTCCTGAAGCGGGAGGAGCTGTAGATGTTTTACAGCGATTAGCTAGCCTAGCGAACTGGACCATATTCACTATATAGGATGGCTTGCCAGGCTAGCGTGTAGCGTTTGCTTCAGGTTCTTTTCACCATGTAGACAGCTTTAATATCTCCACATTCACCATGCTCCCTAACCTGTTAAACCAGTATGCCCAGTTGTCAACCAGTTACCTTTACTTTCACATTACGGTTCTTTTCATCCTGCTTCCAGAAACACTAACACGAGCCTGCGTTAGAGCGTTAGCATCAATGCCAATTACTGTGTAGCAGCAGCCCAGCTTCCAGCAGGTCATCTGTGTCGGAGAAGAACGTTGGCGTGCTAACATTTAGCTGTGGTAGCCACTGAGTCGGCGGCACTAGCATCAGGCTCTTCAGCACACCGACCTCTGCAGAGCGCCAACATCACTGCTGTAGGGTCGGATAAGGGTCCATGACTGAAACCCACCCAGTTTCCACTCGGCTGCAGCCAACGCCACGATGGGTGTCTGCACCCTGCAGCCCTTGGGTGTTTCTCAGTGTCAAGGCGCCTTGCTTACGAGGACACGGTCCTTCCTTGGTCAAAGAAAACGGTAAAATGGAACAGACTTGCATCACGTGACCGCCGTGGAAGCCGCGGTCACGTGACACGGGAGATGATGTTATATTTTATATGTATTAGTATAATATAAATATATAACCTTTTACTTTTTAAATTGTGTATATGTTTATTAAATTAAAAATAAGTGAGTTACTACCCGCTAGCCACCGAAGCTGCAGCTACTAAGCTACTAACCAACCATAGATAACTTCTTTGGATCTAAAAACACATTTTAAATTATTTGACTTGCGTTTAAACTTGAAAATTGTCCCCGAAGTAGCTGCCGGCTTCTGACCCATCATCCTTTTGAAAATACCGCGGTGTATTCTGGGTAATTTTAGACCAAGGCTAGGCTACAAGACACCTCCTGTGTGTCCTTGCTCAGCTAGCTAAACGGCTAACAAATGGAGAACATGAACACTGGAACCGATTGGAATACATCATGGCGGCTCCTGATGACAAATCTCCTAGGCAACCGGGGCGGGGCCAAGACATCAAGGCAAGGTTTCTTGACATTGAGAAACACCCCCTGCGTTTGATTGTGGTGAGAAATGATGCACACCCATCCCACATCCCAGTGAACAGAAGAGAAGTGAGCCTCTTCAGAACACCACTAAGGACTACGCTCATCCTGTGCCTTATCCTGGGACCTCCTTTATGAGGCTTGTTTACACTCAAAACGGTCTGAAAACTGCATTTATATAGTTTATCAGGAAAGAAAAGTGATTTGGGGGTGACTTGCTCTTTAAAGTTCCCGCGTTGTTTCATCAAGTGCGTCATTAGAAATCAAAGTGTAGGTAGAAAGTGACTCGTGCCGTTTTCAGACCTGGTTTCTTGCATAAGCACGCTTCACAAATGAGGCCCCAGGACCACAACTCTTTATTTAGCATCAAACCTAAGCTGCTGTTCTAACAGCTGACGGTTGTGGATGCCACGGTAACTAACTGGTTTTATCTGCCTTTGGTAAAAACACACGCCACAGAAAGGAAACCTCTTTGAGTTTATTATAACCGATTCTAATTTCATATCAAAGTTTACTCGAGGCTGTTCACAAACCTCGAGCGTCTGACGTTTCCGGTCCTGTGGTGTGAAGTTCTGTCCAGAACCGGCTGGCTGCCTCTCTTTATGTTGAACCTTGTTTTTAATCGAGCTCTTTTGTGTTTGTCTTTTGTAATTTTCCATCAAAGTTATATTTTGTATTTTCAAACCAAATAAAGCGTTCATTCCTTTAATGCCTGCTCCATGTATGGCACAGGGATGCAGCAGCGGGTTGGTTTAGGGACACCAGCTAACGGACGAGCTCTGGTGGAGCTGATCCCACCTTCATCCAGCGCTGTGGTGAAGTGAGCTAAACTAGTGAGTTCATCACACTTCCGGTACGTTTTAGCACTGGGTCTACTCACAACCAGCACTTGGTGGGGACAAATAAAAGCATCACAGCAGCCATTACACAGTAACGCCTCCCTCACACCTGTCAGGTGAGAACAGATCCACAGAGTTTGTGTGAGACAAGTCATGTCTTAGTCCTGTCCTCGCAGCAACAGCTGACAGGACAGCCAGTCAGGTGACTATCCAGGTAGCCTGTAGAAAACAGGAGAAGCTGGTGGAGGTAACCCTGAAGCCTTTTTAGATGTCCTTGCGGTCCTCCTGGGGCGTCTGTTGTTCTGGTGCAGCAGCATGGAGAACCAAGAGGCCACACAAGGTGAGTGAGATACCTGCCCACCACAGAGAGGTGTGTGTCTCTCTGAAGACCAGCCTCCCCAGGAGTCCCTGGACACAATCACAGCAGAGGCAACGTGAACGGGACGCTTTCACCTGGAGCACGTGAGCGAGGACAGGACAGACAAACGCTGACCGAGCAGATGAAGTTGGACGCTGTGGTGGTGACCGTGGCTCCCGCGGAGGAGGAGGCATGGCGGAGAGCCTTGGAGAACATGGTCCACATGACCGCGTTACAGCAGAGCAGCAGACCTCCACACAAGAACCGCAGGGGCACGTGCATCTGAAAGCAGGGACAAAACTTCCGGTGTTTTATCGAAATGTGTTCCCCTGGTGTTCAGCATCCTTCTCTTTAGACCAAAACAGATCGGTGCTTCACCGTTTATTCCGGTTTTTGTCTCCGTTACGTGACTACAGCTACACATGTTAGGACGTTGTTGAGAGGCATGAAAAGTGTTTCCGCTAGCTTCTGTAGCAGATCTAACCAGGAAACACCCCCATGGCTGGAAATGAAGACCAGTCTTTCACGGGGAACACATTTGTGCGCAGCACCTGTTCCACACCGGAAGAAGGTTCAACAAGACTCCAGAAAAGTTGCGATGTCAGAGATCTGCAAGACGGAAGCTGTAAGATCTAATAAAGTACAGTTATTACCCAGCCGCAGACGGAAGCTCCTTCAGACCAGCCGCGCAGCGCGGAGTCGCACATCTCCTGCAGGTGAGCGGGACCCAGGGACAGCTTAGCGGACAGAGACGCTGCGGCGCCCAGAAAACCCGCAAACAGCGCGTAGAGAGATCCGCAAAGCATCTCAGAGGAAGTACAGTAACAAGAATACTTGAACTACAAACACCACCTGAACGGAAGTTTGTCATCCCATGTGGGCAGGTGCGGTGAGATTTCACAATAAAGGTCTTATTTGAATCACGTTTTGGCTTTACTGACATTTTTAAGCCAGGAGAAAATATGTGTTGCTCAGTTCGCTGATATATTCTGTAATGCTAAGTTTATGTTGTATGTTTTTCTAATGTGCAACATGTAAATGTGTTTAGGTTATATCTAGGAAATTCATCTTTTTTACTCAGTTGCAGTTTCTAAATAAATCAGGTCTTGTTTATCAGCATTTTTATAAATCAACTGTTTTCCCTAAATGGCAAACACGCATAATCAAACCCGCACTTTCAGTCTAAACACCAAGCCGAAACAATTTCAACCTTTATTCTGAAAGTCTTCTATTCCGGTTGACTTAAGAATGCACGAATCACAGCTGCTCGTGAGGGTCACGTGACCCGCCGCGCGTCTTATCGCGTGGTTTCCGTGTTTTGTGCGGAAGTCGCGTTAGCCCGTAGCTCGTGGTTGTTGTGCCGTTTCTAATGAATAAAAACAGAAGCAGCGGGGTTTCGTGGGTGAAACCGGCGGAACCGTCGTTCCTCACCAAGTTTAAAAGTGACGTCGGCTTCAAAGAAGGACCCAACGTCGACACGAAGGTAGGGTTGGGTTACCTGCGCGGAGTAAACAGGAATCCGTCACCAGCTGGTTAACCTCTGATTCAGATGGGATGTGAGACTCATCAGCTGTTAACCCAGCATCACTGCTAGTTAGTCCCGTTAGTCATCATCATACGCGGTGACTTTACACGTGACCCGTCCGCGTGGGAGCGGTGAGCTGCAGCTATGGCTGCGCTCGGAAACTATTTGGTGGTTTAACCCCTTAATGCTGAGTGTCAAGCAGGGAGGCCCCACTAGTCCTGGGTGTGACCCGACCGGGATTTGAACCCCGGCCTCCCACTACAATCATACACTCACACCACTGGGCCACTGGCCAGGTTTAGAGGCCGGGGTGGTTTGGTGAGGTTTCAAAACTACATTTGGTTTTACGCTGATTGTGAAATTAGTTTGATACAGAAGAAGTCTTTCAGGATCAAAATCAGAACTGTAGGTTTTACCTTCCGTTTGCGTCTCAGCGCCAGGTGATGCCAGATCTGGACGATGACGGCGGGAGCGATCGAGAGGACGAGTTACCTCAAGTTGTGGTTCTAAAGAGTGGAGATCTGACTGCAGAGGAGGTGAAGACGATTAAGGATGGAAAGGACGATCAAGTAGATGCAGCAGGTCAGACTGTGGTTACCACCCACCCACACACACACACTCTTACTCACTCCCGCTCTGCCCACAGGTAGCGAGGCCCCTTCTAAAGGCAAAATCCTGTTCAAGAAGCCGGCCAAGCGCTCCTCTTCAGACAAGTTCCAAGGCATCACTGCCACTTCCAGCAAGAAGAAGAAGAGTGAAGCAGGAAAAGGGGGGGAGGAGGGGAAAACCGGGAGTAAAGTGAAAAACAACAGCCTCCTGTCATTTGGAGGAGACGAGGATGAGGAGGACTGAAGTGAACTGATGCTGCCCGAGATGTAAACTAACTTGTAAATATTTTGAGCTGCTGCAGCCGTCCAGTGTGAACCGTGTGAACGTGTTTCCGTCCTTTAGCCGCTGCCTTCAGGGCATCCAGATGGCTGATTTACGTTTCTACGTGAAACTCTAAAAACTGATTTTCTTGCGTCGGTGAACGCACCACAAGAGCTAAATCAACAGGAACCGACCGGTTTCTGTTTTCATCTCCAGACTCAGTATCTGTACATCAGAAACAAGCCGGCATGTTCCTGAGATCCAGAACCGCCGTTCTCCTGCCCACCAGTCGGACCTTCTACTTTAACATCAGCAGCTCTCCAGATTTCATGAAGGTCTTTAACGTTGGCTGTTAATAACCAGTTCAGTAGCTGATCTTATTCAGATGTTGACCTCTGACCTGTCAATCATCCAGGAGTCAACCGCTAAACCCAAGGGATGAGCCGGTCTTCTCTGTGGAGCAGCCTCCCAGTGATTCATGTAGTCATGAACGTTCCTCTGGTGCTGGTTTCACCTGCAGCTGTTTGGAGATCAGGTCTTACTGGTCACCTTCCAGTAAAACCACTTCTGGGACTGGGAATCGTGGTGTTCCGTTTTCCTCCGTTAGCTTCAGGCTCGTGGTCCGTTTGTGTGTGAATAATGAATTTTAACGGTCGGTCTTGCTGCAACGTTTGATAGAAACAATAAAGAATTTAAAGCTTTCTGATAGTTTACTTCATTCAGCCCAACAGCACTCCAAACCCTACAGTGAAACATTCATCCATTCACACGCCGATGGTAGCCTGGGATTGAACCTGCAACCCACCGGTTACAGGGAGAACTCTTAACCTGAGCCACGGCGGCTCCTCCCGCGCTCCTGAACCCGTTTGGTGCCGAGGAATGAACCCAAACATTTCAGAGACGAGTTATTTTAACCTCTTTATTCCAAAGGCGCGCTTCATTCTCACACCTGCACCCTCCTCATTACAATTGATGGAAGAATCAGACCAACGAAAATCTGCTCTAGGTCCTGTCCAGCTCTCGCAGAGGCGGGAACGGGCAGAAAGGTGAAAACGAGCCAATCGGATGTCTGCATGAAGCCAGAATGTCTCAGAACTGTTCGATCGGATCAGAGGGGAGACGACCTTCTGAAGCGTCATTCAGTCCGTTTCTGATCATTTTGATCTGCTGCATTCTGGGAAATCTGAGCATCAGTGAAGAGGCTGCTAGAACAGCGGTGTTGTGGATGAAACTGTGCCCAGATGAACGAGGACCTTCGGTCAGTAACGAGTCCCTGGGTGAAGGACAGCTCTGCTCCGTCTCCCTTCAAGTCCAGCATTGGCAAGTACAAAAGGAAAGGTCAAAGGTCAAAGGTCACGGTTCATCAGGTAAAAACGGTGTGGAGGGGCTGGCATCTCCCTCAGTGCACGTTGGCTTCAGATCAGGCTGGTACCGTTAGCATCCTGGACCTTCAGAACCAGAACCCCAGGCTGATCTGGTCTCTCGCTGGACCATCCTGATGACATTTTGTGTAGGATTGTCCAGAGTCTTGTGTGTGTGTGTGTGTGTGTGTGTGTGTGTGTGTG
>SSNQ01000134.1:578316-591109 GCA_006942095.1 Nothobranchius kuhntae | reverse complement strand
CACACACACACACACACACACACACACACACAAACACATGCACACACACACACACGCTCACACACGCACACACACGCACTCAATCACACATGCACACGCACACACACACACACACACACATGCACACTCACACGCACACACAGACTCACATGCACACACACTCACATGCACACTCACACACACATTCACATTCACATGCACACTCGCACTCACACACACACACACACTTTTAGAAATCGGGACTGTTTTGCCACTCTTGGACTTGAGATCTGTGGACTCAGTGGTCTCCTTTAAAGAGCAGCTGAAGACTCGTCTGTTCAGGCTTAGGTGTGACCTTCGTGCGACCTCGTGCTGAGTCTTCCTCACTAGCTTCGCTTCACGCTGCCGTTTCTACTGATTCGGTTTTTCAGAATCCCGCGGTTTCTTCCTCCACATTTTCATTTCCCAATTTTTTAAATCATTTTTTATTTTTGTCCTTGTGAAGCGCCTTGTGATTGGGGTCCTTTATAAAAAGTCTTCTGTAATTATGTAGAACCTTCTAGAACCCCCCAAGGTGCTTTATAAAACTCTCCTTCACACTCGGATGGTGAATAAGCGACATCATCACCACAGCTGCCCTGGGCTGTGCTGACAGCCGGCCCTCTGACCACCATCAGCAGGCAAGGAGGGTGAAATGTTTTGCCCAAGGACACTACGGCAGCGACAGACTGAGTGGCGTGGAACCCACACCCCTCCAGGTATGTGGCAGGCACCGGCACGTGTGGGTGAGAGGACAGTAATGGACAATGAAGAGCTGTAGGGACAAATTTCACCCCACGCCACACAGACTTGGTTCCCAGACAGCGACAGGCCGCCCGGGTCCATGTAGCCATTAAAGGCTAACGCAGGATGGGCAACAAGCCGCCTTCAGCACAGCCTGGTCTGAGAGGGACCGTCACAGCTCCAAGGGTTACCCTAACCCGTCACAGTACCACTCCAGTCATGTAGCTAAACCTGTTGTTGTCTGCTTCTCCATTTGTGTTGTTTGGCAGGTGAGTCCTGCTGCAGCCCAGCGGCAGGTTGCTTTTAGCCCAGGCTGAGGCATGAAGACGGCTGCAGCCATGAGGGAAGGTTCGCAGCTGCTGCTGAATCAGCACCATTTACAGAGAAATGCAGACGATGCTGCACTCCTGGTAAAACCACTCACCTGTCCAGCCCACAGGTATGCTATGCATGTTTCAGGTAACCCACGTATGTAGTGATGACAACAATCAGGTACCTGGGTTGGAACCAGCAACCTGCTCATGTAACCAGGGAACCGTCCCGTTTATTAAACCCTAGATCCCACTGAGCTGCAGCCAGCGTGCACCACCTGAGCCTGCAGGTGAACGGATATGAAATCACTGCTGCTGCACAGGTGAACGTCACAGAGGTGACCTGTGAGTCATAGGAGCATCAACAACGCGCTCAGGAGCAACTTCCGGCTCCGCCCACATCGGTGTCACTAAACAATCTAAATACACGTAAAATGAAAGGAGAGCCGGACCTCCCGTCGCCCTCGCCCGGGGAGGGGGACTCACCAGGGGTCAAACTCGTGGATGATGCTCTCGAAGCGGATGACAGCGAAGAGCCTGGAGCTGAATCCCGCCAGCCAGGCCAGGAACAGGATGGTGAAGGACAGCAGGGACTGCCATCCGGCCGGCTGCGACAGGCCGCCGGACAGACCTCCTGCCCCGGTACCGTCTCTCTCCGTCTCCGCCGCGCTGCTGCGTCCGTTCCCCGAGACCGACGCTGCGGAGTTCAGCTGGGATTTGTGTTTGTTTTCGGAAACCGGGTGATGCTCCGCCATATTCCCATACGTCACTCCCGTAGTGGCAGCTAGTGATCCCCCCACCCCCCGTCTTCTTCCCTCTGCCACGATCCACGTCCCGGAATTCCCAGAGCCACGTCTGTTTCCCAGCGAGTCCCGGAGCAGCTAAACGGATGCAGACAGGAACATCACCGCTCTGAAGCGACACACGCGGCTGCGGGAGCAGTTCCTCCTTCCTAGTAGCTGAATGAGGAGGCGGGAGCTGCTGGCGGAGCAGCCTCTCACAGAGAGACAGGTACGACCAGGACAGGACCAATCACAGCACACGGTACGTGACGGACATGCGCTACGACCAATCACAAATCCGCAGCAACTTCAAGAGGGGAGGGGCACGAAGAGGGACCCGCAGGAGCGGTCGTGTCCGTGCCAGACAGTCTGGGATCACGTGATTACCTTTTTTTTATTCTTATTTACATTTGAAATCAAAGTTTTTCTTGTTTTCAATTTTAATTATGATATTTAGTGTTGGTAGTGCACTGCTTTTCCCCCTGAGGCGCCGGAGGGTGGACCAGAATCTCCTCGAAGCCGTACGGAAGTCTTGCACCATGGTCTCACCGACCTCCTCCCATCTGGGTTTTTGCCTC
Organism: Nothobranchius kuhntae; assembly: GCA_006942095.1. NCBI lineage: Eukaryota > Metazoa > Chordata > Actinopteri > Cyprinodontiformes > Nothobranchiidae > Nothobranchius > Nothobranchius kuhntae. Next base: position 588,676 of record SSNQ01000134.1, on the reverse strand, counting down.
GGCGACCACCCGAGCTGCGTTCTGCTTGGACTGCCGGTACCCGTCAGCTGCCTCTGGAGTCCCACAGGCCAAAAAGACCTGATAGGACTCTTTCTTCAGCTTGACAGCATCCCTAACCGCCGGTGTCCACCAGCGGGTTCGGGGGTTGCCACCATGACAGGCACCAACGATCCTTTGACCACAGCTCCGGTCGGCCGCCTCAACAATGGAGGCACTGAACAGGGTCCATTCAGACTCAATGTCCCCCGCCTTCCCCGGAACATTTTGGAAGTTCTGTGGAGGTGGGAATTGAAGCTCCTTCTGACAGGAGACTCTGCCAGACTCTGTTCCCAGCAGACCCTCGCGATACATTTGGGCCTGCCTGGTTTGACCGACATCCTCCCCACCATCTGAGCCAACTCACCACCAGGTAGTGGTCAGTTGACAGCTCCGCCCCTCTCTTCACCCGAGTGTCCAATACATGTGGCCGCAGGTCAGAAGAAACAACAACAAAGTTGATCATCGAGCTGCGGCCTAAGGTATCCTGGTGCCTAGAGCACATACGGACACCTTTATGGGGATGGTGTGCTACTGACCTCTACTCAGGACGTTGTGGATCGTGGGCAGAATACTTCGAAGACCTCCTCTATCCCACCGACACGTCTTCCAGTGAGGAAGCAGAGTCTGTGGACTTTGGGTTGGCCTCTCAAATCTCTGGTGCTGAGGTCACTGAGGTGGTTAAAAAGATCCTCTGTGGCAAGGCTCCAGGGGTGGATGAGATCCGCCCGGAGTTCCTTAAGGCTCTGGATGTTGTGGGGCAGTGTTGGCTGACGCGGCTCTGCAATATCGCGTGGCCATCGGGGGCAGTCCCACTGGACTGGCAGACCGGGGTGGTGGTCCCCTTATTTAAAAAGGGGGACCGCAGGGTGTGTTCCAACTACAGGGGGATCACACTCCTGAGCCTTCCTGGTAAGGTCTATTCAGGGGTTCTGGAGAGGAGGGTCTGTCGGATTGTTGAACCTCAGATTCAGGAGGAGCAATGTGGTTTTCGTCCTGGCCGTGGAACACTGGACCAGCTCCATACCATTAGGGGGATCCTGGAGGGTGCGTGGGAATTTGCCCAACCAGTCTACATGTGTTTTGTGGATTTGGAGAAGGCGTTGGACCGTGTTCCTCGGGGGGCCCTGTGGGGGGGTACTCCGGGAGTATGGGGTACCAGGCCCTCTGATACGGGTCGCTGTATGACCGGTGTCAGAGCTTGGTGAAGAGAGAGCTGAGTCAGAAGGTGAAGCTCTCAATTTACCGGTGGATCTACGTTCCTACCCTCACCTATGGTCAAGAGCTTTGAGTAGTGACTGAAAGAACGAGATCGTGGATACAAGCGGCCAAAATGAGTTTTCATCGAAGAGTGGCTGCGCTCTCCCTTAGAGATAGGGTGAGAAGCTCGGTCATCCGGGAGGGACTCGGAGTAGACCGGCTGCTTCTCCACATCAAGAGGAGCCAGTTGAGGTGGCTCGGGCATCTGGTCAGGATGCCTCCTGGACGCCTCCCTGGTGAGGTTGTCCGGGCACGTCCAACCGGGAGCAGACCTAAAGGTAGACCCAGGACACGCTGGAGGGACATATGGGCCATTCCCATCTGTACCTGGTCAGCCCGGCCCGGATAGCATAACTTGCTTACATATCTTGGTGGCCTGCCTTTTTTCAGGGTGCAGCAAGACTGTTTTTCAGCCCTCTCTCTGAGGTAGTCTGCTTCAGGGTGACCAGGGCCAACACACCCACTGCTGACTGATAAGCCGGCTTATCAGTCAGCAAATTCACACCTTCCATTAGAGCAAGCCTCTGATTGGTGGGTAGAATCAGCCCACATGGGCTTAAGGCATGCTCAATTCATTATCATTCATTATCATGCTGATTACATAGAAGCTGAAAATGTCTCTGACTGCATTCCTTGCATACCCAAGCAAGGATGTGTGGAATCAACCGGGCCAGGCTGGGGCCGACTGGAGCTATCCGGGCAGGGCCGACCAGGTACAGATGAGAATGGCCATTTTGTCTCTCGCCTGGCCAGGGAACGCCTTGGGATTCCCCCGGAGGAGCTGGCCCAAGTGGCTGGGGAGAGGGAAGTCTGGGCCTCTCGCCTTATGGGCTCGACACACGGGAGGCGACATCGCCTCTCCTCCATTCATTTTCATTGAGACGTGCGCGACAAAGCGATAATCGCGGGTCTCCCTCCTACTAAGCGAAACGCGAAAAACGTGCGTGTGAAATTTTGCACTCGTGCACGTGCCGTGCACAGACGACCCAGCGACGCGATCCCAGAAAGTTGAAACATTTTCAACTTTTCATCGCTGTCGCTCGAACGAGGACCAATCAACGGAGGTTTCATTCACTGACCAATGAGCGGACAGGATGCTCCATACATCTCCGAGCAAACATGGAGAAGTTTATTATTATTATGTTTTATAGTAAAATCAGAAGTAAGATTTCACATAACTCTAGCAGCACCTTGTGAAACATCATATCTACCGCTTTATTAACTCTGAACCGCTTAAATAACCTTAATTCCCTCCAACCTGACACAGCCAAACAAAACAACGGAAGTTTCGATTTCGCAATGGAACAGAATGCGTAGACGGCTTTGCCGCTGGTCGCTGCCGCGGATCGCCTCCCGTGTGACAGGTAATAAAAGCGACAGCGACAAATTTCGCTGATCGCAGTCGTTTGTCGCCTCCCGTGTGTCGAGCCCATTAGGCTACTGCCCCCACGACCCGACTCTGGATAAGCGGATGAAAATGGATGGATGGATTATGATATTTATGAACCATTTTATGTTATTAAAATGTTGTCGTTCTTGTGAAGCGCGTCGTGATTTTTATCTTGAGGTGAATCGTTTCTTCTGCTTCTACCTAACTGCAATTGCACATTCAGCCACAAGATGGCGACATACACACATTTTATTCCCAAGCGTTTTCTTTATGCTGAAACATAAACCCTTTGTGAAAAATCCTTCACAAAGACAGTTTGTCAGGGAGAGTGTGTTACTGGTGTAGAATATTGTTTATTCCCGCAACCGAATGCCTCACATTGACTCTTAAACCTCTTCTCAGTGGAGGCAAACAGCTCCATCTTTGTCTCATCTGACCTTGAAACTTTTGTCTGCATGACATTTGTCTTTTCTCTGCCTTGTCCTCTCAGTCCACATTGATGTAAAACTGGTCTCACTGGACTAGAAGTCCTCCAGTGGCAGCAGCTAATCATCTCATTGGCCTTGTTGATCATCTGCTTCACTATTTAGCCGAGAGGATTTCACTAACTGTGATGCATGGAACGCTCTCTAGATGAACCATGGGATGACTGACGTTAGTTTCTCAGGTTCTTCCATAGAAAGACAAAGTCCTCATCTTCTTGTTGATTTTTTTCTGAGACAGAAAAGTTTAGATGTTGTTGAAGAAAGTTCCCAGCTCCAGTAAAATGGAGAATCTTCTCAAACTAGTTGGTCTATCTTTGTGCTCTCCAGTCAGAGCCCAGACCTGAAAACTACCGTTCACAGATGCCTTCCAGCCAATCTGGGCTTCAGCTGATTTACAGCAATGTGGAAGAAATGTCAGCCTTTAGATGTGTAGAGCTGGTGGACCCCCCTCTGCTGATGCAGGGGGCTGGACGCAAGTGCACGGCACCGTTTAGGTTTTTATTTGTGTAGCGAGAGAAATCCGTGGAGTGTGAAGGTCATGACACGGTCCACAGCCGTCTTCCCTTTGCCCGAGAAGCTGTGCGCTCTAAACCCAAACACATGCGCTGTTTATGACCTCACCATCTGGGAAACCATCACAACAATCCTGTTTATGGTCACGAGTCTGCTTCGGAAGACGGAGCTCTCCAACTTTAATAAACAACCATATTCTGTGTTACACAAGGATGTCCTCACTTTACAGGTGAATTACAACCAATGAGTGTTTTATCTGAAATAAGACTTTACAGTCATGATAAATCTAAATAACTTATTGTTGGATTGCATGATTTCAGATCTTAAAGAACCACAAATCTACTTGCTGAGTTAATGATGATTTTATTATCAGTCACGTCACATTTTAACATCAGTATATTAACCGTGACAGTTCCATCTTATTTAGATCCCATAGTAAGAGAAATGCTTTCTTTAGGTTTCTTGGGGCAGATGGGATGTCATGGGACGTTGTTCATTCCTCTTACATTTCTCTGGACTCTGATTGGTCCAACACGGGCCCTGAAAAGAGGGAGTCACTTCGTCTTCTCTTGAGTTCCAGCCAAAGTGCTAAATGCACATCTTTCGGGAGATGAAGCCAGATCTTACAGCAGGATACTTTTAGCAGCACCGAACCACCCTGTGTCAGGACTGAACGACTATTGTTTGTTTTGACCTGCAACGACTTCATCAGACGTACAACGGCCCACCAGCAGAAGTACCGGGGGGTATCTCTTGACCAGCCGGGTGGGCTTATATGGACTACGACCTTTGATAACCCAGAGGTCAAAACAAGTCGCCTTGTCGAGATGACTTTGCTGCAAGCTGGATGTCTGAGAACCCTCATCACGCGGGCACCATAGCTCTGTACACGGGCGTCGGATGGGTTAAAATGTATTTGAAAACTAACCAAACATCAGTAAATGCAGCCGGATTATTCTAATAATCCCAGATATCACATTCTTTCCTAAGTCGCCTAATTAGACTCTTAATAACATCTAAGTTTCATTAAAGTTTGATTATTGTCTCAGCTGATTTTCCCTTGAATACTCATTCATCTACAGCTGTCTTGTAAATTTGTCGTAGAAATAAAGTAATAAATGGATTTTTATAAACTATATTTTTGCTTCTGTGTAACTTAGTGGTAATTGCTGGTGCCCCGGCTTCCCAAGACCCTATTCCAGAGTCAGTCCCATATTAAAGGGTCAATAATATTAGGGATTCATAGTTTTATGGAGCGTTACGTCTTGTTGAGTACTTTTCATATTTCATTGACAGTTCATTAATTGTGACCATTTACAAAACGGTGCATTTGCTACCAGTTTCATTCCACTTCACAGTCAAATGCTACGTAGGTCTAACAGAAAATCTCAATAAAACACATTTGAGTTTGTGTTTGAAGTTCAACGGTCATGAATACTTTTGCAAGGCGCTGATTATGAACTGAGGCCCAAATATTAGCTCGGTCTTCCCGATTAGCCCCCCTGGCCCGCGGTCTGGTGCTGCAGGAAGAAGAGATCCAAAGATGATTTTATTTATCTTACATCACTGATTTTTATTAGTTTGAACTGCGCAAATAGTTGTGTGTGTTTGTTTTTTCAAATCTGCAACAAGATCCTGTAGAAAAGCTTCCTTTGGTCTCTGGGTCACTCACCTGTAGCATCCACAAACCGTCCACTTCAAGGCTTGACCCTCCACACCGGGGTCGGCGAGGGTCTCATCCCAATTACAAAACCAGCAGCCACACAAAAATGGAGTAAGAGCAGCGGTGGCCTCACCAGTAATGTTTGTGTGTTTACTCACCATGGATGTGCTAAAGTAGTCGGGATCGGTCATGTGCAGCTGCACGATGTGCACCAGTAATGCTCTAAAACTACAGACGTCTGCCTTCCGTAGAACAGTTGGTTATTTATTTCACGTCATTGCCTTCCTAGTCTCCAGGGCCATGGGGCGTGTTTGATGCTCTGCTCCTGAAAGTCTCACCTCTGTGTTGGGTTGCTTAAGGCAGGCTGACCTGTTCAACCCCACCTCTCTGAATCCAGAAGTGGATCGTCCCAGAAGTCCCTGATGTCCAAACGAGGTCATGACTGCTCACCTCCTTCTGAAGGTCTCTGGAGGTAAAGGGCAGCAGTACTTCTGTTGGCTTCATACTTACAGGAATGAGAATAAACACCTGGGGGGTGGGGGGATGTGTGATTGTGTGTGTGTGTGTGTGTGTGTGTGTGTGTGTGTGTGTGTGTGTTGTGTAGAGAGTGTTCTGAACTTGTGTGTTCTCTTCATGCTGAATCAGCTGTGACGCAGGAAACACCTGTGGATGAGTACCTGTATGTACCTGCCCCGCTGCACAAAAACAAAACATTTCAAATATAAAAAAGATTTTTAGAATATGTTTAAAATGATAAATAAAAATTGTGATTAAAATGTTAGGAAAGGGAGAGACAAAATGAACAGGAAAGAGGGAAATCTGTGGATCCTGGGAAAGGTGGAGTAAGTAGAACGATCCGAACAAGGAGAGGGAGGAGATGAAGGTCCCACCAAACTGTCATGATCCGCCCCAGCCTCCCTGACTGTGTCTCTCCTGCCCTGATTAGCCTTATTGTTCTCACCTGTCCCTGATTACTCTGCCCATGTGTTCCTGATTCCCTTGTGTATTTATACCTCCCTCCTGGTTGTTGTCTTGGTCGGTTCATTGTCGTTGTCCATGTTCGTTCGTCCTGTTGCTCCCGTCCTACAATAAACATCTTTTTATTTTTTACATCCGTCTGCCTGCTCTTCTGCCTCCTGGAACCCACCACCACACATGGTCTGCCATCTCCACCCACAGAACATGACAGAATGAACCGACCCAAACCTGGACCTGTGGTGAGCTAACACACTTGCTTCTGGAGGATTATTTTTTCTTTTTCTCCCTTTCAGCAGAGGGTGATTTCTGGCCTGGAGTTTTTGTGTTTGGCGCATCCTACCTGTTTTCGGGGTGGTCGAAGTCCTCTGGGTGATCCTGGCGCATCCCACTTTGTCTTCGGGGTGGTCAGGGTCATTCGCCACCTGCTGTTTTTGACCCGTCCCGTTCTTCTCCTGAAGCCGCGGATCCTGGAGCCTCAAGGGAATTACACCCCCTACGCACGCCATTATTCTCCGGTGTGGTAGGGTTGGTCTCCCCGCTCTTCTCCGGTGGATCCTGGAGCCTCAAGGGAGCTACACCCCCTACGCACACCATTGTTCTCCGGTGTGGTAGGGCTGGTCTCCCCGCTCTTCTCCGGCTTCCCTTCACCCGAGCCTCCGCCGATGGACCCAGCAGATCGGGATGTGCACCTGCTCTGATTGGGATGTCGAGTACCTGCCACCGAGCTGGGCTTCCACGCGTCGCTCCCGCTGCTCAACCATTTCCTGGTCCACGCCTGAAGAGTCTGTGCCTGCAGGTTCTCCACGCAGCAGTTCCTGCTGGGGCCTATGCCTGCTGCTGCAGTTCCTGCTGGGTCCCACGCCTGCTGCTGCAGTTTGTCTCTGTGTTCCTGGTGTCCTGTGTTCCTGGAGTCAAGTGTTCGTGTCAAGTCAAGTGTTCGTGTCAAGTGTTCGTGTCCAGTCAAGTCAAGTTCGTGTCCAGTCAAGTCAAGTCATGGTGTCCAGTCAAGTCAAGTCATCGTGTCCAGTCAAGTGTTCGAGTCCCAAGTCTTCGAGTCCGAGTTTCCCTGGTCTAAGTTCTTGGACACGTCTGTTTGGTCGTAAGACGGAGTGCCGCCTACTCTTAGAGGCCCCTGCTCTGCAGCCCTGGACTGTGTTTGTTCCCTGGTCTCGTCTTCCGTGTTCCCTGGTCTTGTGTGCCCTAGTCTGGTCTTCGTTCGTCCCTGTGTCTCCTGTGCTCTGTGGCTTGTGGGCGTCTGGTATCCGCCCCTTAAGGGGGGGGGGGGGTACTGTCATGATCCGCCCCAGCCTCCCTGACTGTGTCTCTCCTGCCCTGATTAGCCTTATTGTTCTCACCTGTCCCTGATTACTCTGCCCATGTGTTCCTGATTCCCTTGTGTATTTATACCTCCCTCCTGGTTGTTGTCTGTCGGTTCATTGTCGTTGTGCATGTTCGTTCGTCCTGTTGCTCCCGTCCTACAATAAACATCTTTTTATTTTTTACATCCGTCTGCCTGCTCTTCTGCCTCCTGGAACCCACCACCACACATGGTCTGCCACCTCCACCCACAGAACATGACACAAACCTGAACAGGTGAGTTTAAAGGAGACCACTGAGTCCACTGATCTCAGGCTCAGGGGGAGAGAGGTCCAGAGTCTGGGGGCCACAGCAGCAGATGATCTGTCACCTTTGACCTTTAGCCTGGTGCTGCACAACCAGTAGTAGTGATGATGTACTTTACACATTTTTCATATTTTTAAATCATTTTCTTGAGCCAGTATGTTCTAAAACGATCCTTTACAGGGTGAACGAAATGTCTCTCAGACACCCACCGCCCCCTGTGCAGAGAGTACCGCACTTGCAACTTCAGAGCAGTGGCCGCTCTGTGTTGGTCACAGCAAAAGTGAAGCTAACATTCCTGTTGTGCAGAACATTCCCTGCATGTTTTAGATCATGAACACAGCTTATCAGTTTAATTTAGTGATGAATCACTCTTGGGATTGTCTGAACATGCAATCTCATGGTTCACAGACTACTTAAAGGACAGAACTCAGTGAATTAAATGTGATGGGTTGTCCTCTGAATGCTTGAGTGTCCACAAGGGAGTACCACAGGGTTCAGTTTTGGGATCCCTCTTGTTCATTGTGTAAATCAGTGACAGGACAAATGGTGTTGGATGCTAATTTTCACTTGTATGCTGATGACACAATCATCTACTGTTTTTGAACACCCCCCACTAAAGCTGTGGAATTCTTACAGAAAGCTGTTAATGAGGTCCAACAAACACTTCTGCAGGTAACATTGTTCCTCGATGCTGACGAGACTAAGCTGAAGTTGTTTTCAGACTAAAAATGACCTAAGGATGCCCTCAGTGACCACACTTGAAGGAAACATCATAGAGGAGACCTTTTGTTGGTGAATGCCTCAGCACAGTGTCTTGGTAAGACCTATGTGGTCATCGTGCCTCGCTGAGGTTTATCACTAACTGTAGACCACTGACCCATCATGCTGGGTTGTGTTCTCCAGTGGGATGACCTTCTTTGTCCACCAGGAGGTTGGGACATTGGCACACCTTCATTTAGAAGGCCATGCTTGGATTACTACCACCTACATCTGTAACTTCATCTCACAAATTGTAACTTCTCACAGTCTGTGTACAACGATCAGCTGTTACTCTGTTCGGTTTGCTCGCCCCGAACCGGGCTGAAGGGCTTTGGTTCTCTCGGCTCCTTCAGCATGGAGCAGGCTGCAGGAACACTGGACATGAACCCAGTTTATCTCCTCGGATACGTTTAAAACCAGACTGAGAGCCTTAAGACGGATTCCCTGTGTTGTACCTGCTGTCTGTAATCCAGTACATGTCTGTGTACCTGTAACTAAGTAACTGTAACTTCTGCTGCCTCCTGGCCAGGACTCCCTTGAGAACGAGGTTTTTAATCTCAGTGGGACCTTTTACTTTACTTTGTGTTTCTAAATCTCATTTGATTTTCTTCTTCTTCTTCTTCTTCTTCTTCTTCCTTTTTCTTCTTCTTCTTCTTCTTCCTTCTTCTTCTTCTTCCTTCTTCTTCTTCCTTCTTCTTCTTCCTCCTTCTTCTTCTTCTTCTTCTTCCTTTTTCTTCTTCTTCCTTTTTCTTCTTCTTCCTTCTTCTTCTTCTCCTTCCTTCTTCTTCTCCTTCCTTCTTCTTCTTCTTCCTTCTTCTTCTTCCTTCTTCTTCTTCCTCCTTCTTCTTCTTCTTCCTTTTTCTTCTTCTTCTTCCTTCTTCTTCTTCTTCCTTTTTCTTCTTCTTCTTCCTTCTTCTTCTTCTTCCTTCTTCTTCTTCCTTCTTCTTCTTCCTTCTTCTTCTTCTTCCTTCTTCTTCTTCCTTCTTCTCCTTCCTTCTTCTTCCTTCTTCTTCTTTCTTCTTCTTCTTCCTTCTTCTTCTTCTTCTTCTTCTTTCTTCCTCCTTCTTCCTTTTTTTTCTTCCTCCTTCTTCCTTTTTCTTCTTCTTCCTTCTTCCTTTTTCTTCTTCTTCCTTCTTCTTCTTCCTTCTTCTTCTTCTTCCTTCTTCCTTCTTCTTCCTCCTTCTTCTTCTTCTTCTTTCTTCTTCCTTCTTCTTCCTTCTTCTTCCTCCTTCTTCTTCTTCTTCTTTCTTCTTCCTTCTTCTTCTTTCTTCCTTCTTCTTCTTCTTCTTCCTTCTTCTTCTTCTTTCTTCTTCCTTCTTCTTCTCTTTCTTTCTTCTTCTTCTTCTTTCTTCCTTCTTCTTCTTCCTTCTTCCTTCTTCTTCTTCTTCTTCTTCCTTCTTCTTCTTCTTTCTTCTTCCTTCTTCTTCTCTTTCTTTCTTCTTCTTCTTCTTTCTTCTTCTTCTTCTTTCTTCTTCTTCTTCCTTCTTCCTCCTTCTTCTTCTTCCTTCTTCTTCTAGGCTTTTACTGTGTTAAACAGCTGATATGTTTGAGCAGCAGCATCACCTGAGAAGGACCCCCCCCGCCCCCCTCTCCATCCCCCCCATAACTAGCACCATAACCCGCCGCCCCCCACCCCCCTTTCGTCCTTGGTCG
>SSNQ01000134.1:556987-572340 GCA_006942095.1 Nothobranchius kuhntae | reverse complement strand
TACGATCTAAAATCAGGTCATTTATTAAAAACGTTTTGTTCAGCAGAGAGCGAACATTTAAAAGAGCCATATTAATAGTAACAGGTGAAGGAGTGACTGTATTAACTGAAGGTTGGACTTTTGGTAACTGTTTTAGATTATTGGGGTTGCTTTTGTTTGGTTTATGGTTGTTTGTCCGCTCTCTGCTGATAATAACAGGTATGAATGAGGTATGGCAAGGTCCAAGTCCGATATGTGATTTACTGTTAAAATCAGTGCTGGGTTGGTAGGAGCAGGGACCAGCTACACATCAGGAATTGGGAGCAGATGAGGCCAGTGGAGTAGACAGGGGGGGTCGTGGACAAGCCAGGCTCATGGTTAGAGTACGGGTCCCCTGTCTATTTAGGTGAAGCCCATCCGCTCCAAACAGGTGTCTCCTGCCCCAGAAAATGTTAAAATTGTCTATAAAACCAACATTATGGATCACGGTGACAGAGGAAAGCCAGGTGTTTAATGATAAAAGTCTGCTAAAATGGCCGATTCCTCTGCCCATGGTGGGAGTGGGGCCAGAGATAAAAACAGACAGGTGCATAGTTCCTAAAAGATTAAAAAGGTGAATAAAATCACGCTTGAGGAGCTCTGACTGCTGCTTACGAATGTCATTGGTACCGGCGTGGATGATGATTCTACTCACTGTTGTGTGTTTCTGGATGAGGTCTGGGATGTGTCCTGCAATGTCCATCACTGTAGCTCCGGGGTAACAGAAGGTCAAGGCTCCTCTCATCCTGACGTTACGGATGATGGAGTCCCCAACGATGAGAGTGGTTGGTGGTGGTGGTGGTGGTGGTAGTGTGGGTGTGGTAGTTGGTCGAAGCTGGGCAGAGGACCTCAGGGACCTGCTGGGGGTGCAGGGACTAAGAAGATCACCAATGTAAGATGGTGCTTGTCCATGTAAGGCCCTATAGACCAGAACCAGGATCTTGAAATGAACCCTGAAGTTGACTGGCAGCCAGTGAAGCTGGAGGAGAAGCGGGGTGATGTGGGGGTGTTTGGAGGACTTGGTCAGAAGCCGAGCACAGGCGTTCTGAACCACCTGTAGACGGTTCAGGGAGGTTCTGCTCAGACACGTGAAAAGAGAGTTACAGTAGTCTAAGCGTGAGGAGATGAAGGTGTGGAGAACTGTCTCAAGTTCAGAGCGGGACAGAATGGGACTCAGCTTAGCAACGTTCCTGAGATGGAAGAAGGAAGAGCCAACAAGAGAACTGACATGAGAATCCAGGGTGAGAGCTGGGTCAAAGGTCACGCCAAGATTCCTGACAGAAGGTTTGGTGTGGGAAGCAAGCTGACCAAGAGAGTCTCTGACTTCGGGAACCAGCTTGTCTGGGGCACAGATGAGGATCTCAGTCTGATCTTCATTCAGCTGAAGAAAGCTCCCACCATCCAGGTTCTGATAGAGTCTAAGCAGGTGTGTAACAGCTGCAGCTTAGACATCTCATGGGGCTTGAAGGAGATGTACAGTTGGATGTCATCTGCATAAAGATGGTAGGAGATTCCTTTGAAGGAGCTCAGGATGTGCTGAAGAGGAAGCAGATAGAGGAGGAAGAGCAGAGGCCCCAGCACAGAACCTTGTGGGACACCATGGGTAAGAGAGGTGGTGGAGGACCTAAACTTGGAGACGGCCACAGAAAAGGAGCGCTCAGAGAGATAAGAGGAGAACCACTCCAGAGGTGATATCTGGTGGTATCTGGTGGTGTCACCACTAGTGTGTGTGACTGACATGGTAATAGGAGTCATTTACAGCTCTGCTGCTCTGGTGACCATCGTTTGTCTCAGACTGTGACACCTAGGTAGTTATGGTTGCTGGTACTGGTGCTGTCAGTTGTTCCGGTGTTTCTCCTGCAGAGTCTCCTCCAGCGAAGCCACTCTGCTCGGGCCTCCTACCTCTTCCAGCAGGACAAGTTCTACGATGTGAGCTACGACACGGGGGACAAGTCCGTCCAGTGCAGCAGGAAACCGGACGCCTTCAAGTTGTGGCTGATGTGGAAGGCTTTAGGGAGCAGAGCGCTGGAGCAGAGGGTAGACAGAGCCCTCGCCATGGCCAGGTGAGAGAGGGGGAACTGGGTCACATCTGGATGGTTCTGATGGAAATCCCATGAGTTCATCACACAGGAACAGATACCACCAGCACATTTGAATCCTTGTTTCTTTGGTTTGATTCTGTGAAATCAGCTGATGTGCAGCTCCCTGTGTTGGTCCAAAATGAGATAAAACATGCTGTGATGTTAGGAGCTGTCCTTTATTCAGTCAGACAAAACAACAGTTCCAAATCATTTCTGGTGTCTGAATAAATATCCTGCTTCAGTGTAAAGTATTTGATGAATGAGGAACATTTATTTTCAGGTATTTTGCTGAAGAAATCAAGAAAAGAGAAGGTTTCCGTCTGGTGATGGAGGTTAGTCTGTCTCTCGTCCGTAAGTAAAGCTGCATTTATTTAAAGATCTTGGCTAGAGGCAAAATTCCTTTGAACAGCACGGGTAGAGAAGTACTAAAACCTCAGATTAACAAGGTTTTGGGATTTTCACGGCTGGAACAACACATTCTCACACACGAAGTGTCGAAAAATGACGCGTGTGACCAAGCGTCAAAATATGACGATCAGGATGCCCCGGCGCGTCGGGAGAGGACGCATTGTGCCAGAGCGTTGGTATCCGACGCCCACGGTGACGGACATTTGACCGACTTGTGAACTACTTAACCTTCCCCTCACCCCCATTCTAACCTTAACCAGCTTGCGCATGCGAATCCTAACTGAAAATTACTGAGTTAAGATTAGGATGGGGGTGAGGGGAAGGTTAGATCGCTAGAGGTTTGAGGAATAATATCTGTGTCACTGCGGGCGTCGCATACAGACGCCCGCGGTGACATGTGTCCCTGCGCGTCGGGAGAGGATGCGCATGGACACCCTGATCGTCATATTTTGATGCTTGGTCACACGCGTCATTTTTCGACACTTAGGGTGTGAGAATGTGTTGGGCTGGAATTGAAAGAAAATCTGATGTTTTTGACCGGCGCGGGAAAAACAGAAACTAGCTTCTGGGCTAAGCCCTGGGCAGCTGGTGGCGTTTCACAAGGAGGTCAAACCCCGACTACCGGATAAGTTCAACCGAACTCCGACCGCTAGCTGGATATCACTACCGGAGGGGCAGACATGTTTTAGACCGTTTGACTCAGAAGACCCACAACACGATTTGGACACCGAGGAGGATTTTGTTCATCCTCAGAACCAAAATCAGTTCAGTTTGTTTACTTTTGTATTTTATTTTTCATTTCTGAGCTCCACCGGCAGTTCTCAACTGGTCTTAGCTCCACCATCTGTCTCAGTATAAATAAAAAATGTGCTGCCAGTTACACCGCTGTGTGTGTGTGTGTGTGTGTGTGTGTGTGTGTGTGTGTTGATATAACTCTGGAAAATATTTAACCGATAGCTTAGCAGAATAAATCTTCCAGATGCTGGCGTAACTCGCTAGCTCGGTTCGTTTGCGCTAATCCAGGATGGCACGGAGCTTCTACCGGTCCACGGAGGATCTATTGTTTTTTTTTTTTTTGTTTTGTTTTTTTAACCGTGTCCTGTCTGGCCTATGCCAGCGGATGCCACTGCACCACCCCACTTGCCGCCACAGCCCTTGGTGTCTAAGTGCAGTTTAAAATTGGAAGTGGGCACCGGCACTCTGGAGGAGGCTGAGAAATCCCCCTGCCAAGTGCCGTTGAATGTGCTCACTCCCAAGGCCCTAAGTGTGTGTTTGCGTGGAATGTCGTCAGTGGAAGTGTATAAGGTGCAAATAAAATTGGGGGGCAGGTTGCCACAGGAATGCGGAAATGGAGTCCACCCCCCAAGGTCCTATGTGCATGTTTGTGTGATGATGTGAGGGAGCAGCAGGAGAGAAATATGCGGGGATGGGGAGGAATGGCTGGTTGGGCTTAGCCCTCCAGGGAGCCAGCTCACCCACTGGCCCCTATAGGCACCTCTGTTGTCAAATTGCCACCCAGGGCATGGAGACCCCAGCCCATCCTGCCAGGGCCCAAAGCAGCAGCATTACAGAGCCTCACGGAGTCCGAAGGCACCAACCCAGCCCCACCCCAGCAGCCCATCCCTGCATTTGCACAACTTCCAGAATATATAAGACATAGGACATCCAGGTAAGGTTGGGTCCTCCCCTTCCTGGGCCTCCCCCCCCCTGTGATGGAACAGCAGAGGAGCCAAGGTCTACCTGAGGCCTCCGAACCCCGGCCAGGCACTGCTGCATGTTCCTGCCTTCTTCCCGGCAGCATACATGTCAGGACCCGACCCCCAAGGCCCCCACCCAGGCCCGCCCAGGGGCAATGCAGCTGCCAGGCAGTGACCCATGGCCGCCGCCAAGACCTCCAAGGGGCCCCACTCACAACTGCCAGTAGTCCACCCCCCGAGGCAACCCAAGCACCTCCAGAGGGGGGCCACGGCCCCCCCAGTCCCAGACACCCCCAGTGAACCCACTTCCAGGGAACATCCGGATACTCCAAACTCAGACCCTCCACCCCCCAACCCACATCATCCTGCAGGACAATATCAATGGTCCCCCATCATCGCTATGTGATGGAACCGATCAAAGGAGCCCAGAGAGATTGAATTGAAGTGGAAGCAGAGGCTAAATCAAGTGTAATATGATCTAACAAAAGATTTCTATACTGGTTAATGCAGAGAGTTTCTCTATTTTTCCAATTCAAGAGGATAGTTTTCTTAGCGATGCATATGGCAGTCAGAACCACGTGAACCAAAGATGTTGCAATCGGGACATCGTCCAGCTTTCCCAGTAAACAAAGAGAGGGGGAAGTTGGGATATGGCATTTCAGACGTTTTGACAGATCCTCACACACACTACCCCAAAATTCCTGGACAGGTGGGCAGGACCACAGTGCGTGAATGTAATTGTCAGGAATGTTGTTTGTGCAGTGTGTACAGGTGTCAGACGACACAAACCCCATCCTGAACATCCGATGACCTGTCTAGTGTACTCTGTGTAGAATTTTGTACTGAATTAATTGTAAATTGGGGTGTCTGATCATTTAAAAAGTTTTTAAACAAGTTTGGGACCAGAAGTTCTGGTCAAAGCTGACTGATAGATCCACCTCCCATTTTTCAATAGGGATTGCTGTTCTATCGTCTATTTTGGACAGTGTCTTATATACTTTAGACAGTAGTTTGGGGTTTGAGATTATAAAAGTCTAATACCCTTGGTGTTGTTTGTAATTCTATTTTATTGAGCTTAAATTTTTGTTTGACTACAGATTTAATTTGGTGATATTCTAAAAAGCTATTCTTATCTATTCCAAATTGGGAGACTATTTGATTAAATGGGATGAAGTCCAATCCTTCATATATGTGTTCCAGGTATAGGATCCCTTTATCTTTCCAGTCCGGAGGATCTATTGTTTATGTTTATTTTTATGTTTATGTTTATGATCTATTGTTGAAATATGGGGATGATCTTTTAGATTATGTGTGTGTGTGTGTGTGTGTGTGTGTGTGTGTGTGTGTGTGTGTGTGTGTGTGTGTGGTAGCTTTCCTAAATTACTTGTTTTTCCCTTACCGGAGCTAACACGGTTAGCAGTCATGCTAACAGGACTCTGGAGTCCAGGAGTAGCGGTGCGGTTCCAGATGGATTTATAGGTGTAGGTTATTATTTTAGATCAGACACGGACATGTGGTCCAGACCTTTTGCTGCAGCTGTAAACACAGTTTTCTGTAATAATTAAGAGAACGACAGTAAACAAAATACAGTTATTCACAATACAGCAGCTAGCTTGTTTTACGTGTTGGAGTGACGTATGAGGAACACAGTTCTTCACTGTCTGGAGGAGAGGATTTGGATTTCAGTAATGATTTATGACAAAAGTCCTTAACATATAAACCTGGTTCATGTTTATATAGATGGTAAAATGTAGTTACACTGAATTTCTACTATCCTAATCCGAGTCTGGCCAATACCTTTAAGCTCTAATTGTTTTTTCTTTCTGTAGCCTGAATTTGCGAACATTTGCTTCTGGTACATCCCGCCCAGTCTCAGGAACCTTCCAGATGGGCCCGAGTTCTGGAAAAAGCTGCACAATGTAAGACTTTCACTAATAAAAGGTCCAACTAAACTTTAGTTTGTTACACACTGAAATACAAAAGCTTTAATCCTGTCCAGCCGAGTAAAGGTCAACCATCAACACAACCAAACTAACTCCTCTCCTCACTGATCGACCAATCACACGTAGAGAAGGGTTGCTACGGCAACCTGGAGGGTCAAACAGGATGTCAGCGCTATTAACAATGTTTTCCATCTTTGCATAGAAAAGTATCACTGAGCTCAGCTTCACAGAGTGTGTGATATTCGTAGGTACAGAGGTGTACTTATACATCACCTGTTTTTCCCGTTCTTTAGCTATACAGATGAAAACACCCTAAATACTTATAGTACTACTAGTACACGCGGGTTACAGCACTACCAGTACTAGGGTTATAGTACTACTAGTACACACGGGTTACAGCACTACCAGTACTAGGGTAATAGTACTACTAGTACATGTGGGTTACAGCACTACCAGTACTAGGGTTATAGTACTACTAGTACACGCGGGTTATAGCACTACCAGTACTAGGGTTATAGTACTACTAGTACTAGGGTTATAGTACTACTAATACACGTGGTTACAGCACTATCAGTACTAGGGTTATAGTACTACTAGTACACGTGGTTACAGCACTACCAGTACTAGGGTAATAGTACTACTAGTACACATGGTTACAGCACTACCAGTACTAGGGTTATAGTACTACTGGTACACGCGGGTTACAGCACTACCAGTACTAGGGTTATAGTACTACTAGTACACGCGGGTTACAGCACTACCAGTACTAGGGTTATAGTACTACTAGTACACGCGGGTTACAGCACTACCAGTACTAGGGTTATAGTACTACTAGTACACGCGGGTTATAGCACTACCAGTACTAGGGTTATAGTACTACTAGTACTAGGGTTATAGTACTACTAGTACACTTGGTTACAGCACTACCAGTACTAGGGTTATAGTACTACTAGCACACACGGGTTACAGCAATACCAGTACTAGGGTTATAGTACTACTAGAACACGCGGGTTACAGCACTACCAGTACTAGGGTTATAGTACTACTAGTACACGCGGGTTACAGCACTACCAGTACTAGGGTTATAGTACTACTAGTACACGCGGGTTACAGCACTACCAATACTAGGGTTATAGTACTACTAGTACATGCGGGTTATAGCACTACCAGTACTAGGGTTATAGTACTACTAGTACTAGGGTTATAGTACTACTAGTACACGTGGTTACAGCACTACCAGTACTAGGGTTATAGTACTACTAGCACACGTGGGTTACAGCACTACCAGTACTAGGGTTATAGTACTACTAGAACACGTGGGTTACAGCACTACCAGTACTAGGGTTATAGTACTACTAGTACACGCGGGTTATAGCACTACCAGTACTAGGGTTATAGTACTACTAGTACTAGGGTTATAGTACTACTAGTACTAGGGTTATAGTACTACTAGTACACGTGGTTACAGCACTACCAGTACTAGGGTTGTACTATTAGCACACTTGGTTAGAGTACTACTAGAACACGCGGGTTACAGCACTACCAGTACTAGGGTTATAGTACTACTAGTACACGCGGGTTACAGCACTACCAGTACTAGGGTTATAGTACTACTAGTACACGCGGGTTACAGCACTACCAATACTAGGGTTATAGTACTACTAGTACATGCGGGTTATAGCACTACCAGTACTAGGGTTATAGTACTACTAGTACTAGGGTTATAGTACTACTAGTACAGGTGGTTACAGCACTACCAGTACTAGGGTTATAGTACTACTAGCACACGCGGGTTACAGCACTACCAGTACTAGGGTTATAGTAGTACTAGAACATGCGGGTTACAGCACTACCAGTACTAGGGTTATAGTACTACTAGTACACGCGGGTTATAGCACTACCAGTACTAGGGTTACAGTACTACTAGTACACGTGGTTACAGCACTACCAGTACTAGGGTTATAGTACTACTAGTACACGTGGTTACAGCACTACCAGTACTAGGGTAATAGTACTACTAGTACACATGGTTACAGCACTACCAGTACTAGGGTTGTACTATTAGCACACTTGGTTAGAGTACTACTAGTGGTTATGGTACTACTAGTACTAGTATAGTTCCATGTAACTAAGCTTCATGTTAAGTCGATGCTAGTGTGACGCAAAACGAAGAGCAAGAGAAAAACCCTCCGGCTGAGGATTGTTGGTTCTGGCTAACCCTACCCCTGTTGGTGATGGTGGGTCCTGCAGGTGGCTCCGGTCATCAAAGAGCGTATGATGAAGACTGGCAGCATGATGATAGGCTACCAGCCCCATGGAGACAAGCCCAACTTCTTCAGGATGGTGGTCATCAGCCCTCAGGTCAGCAGGCAGGACCTGGACTTTGTCCTGGAGGAGATCCACCATCTGGGACAGGACTTGTGATGACCTGTCTGTGACCAACTCTGCTGTTGTTTTATTGTCTTTATGAAAAGTTTGTTACCTTCATCAGCGTTGGTTTGTGAGTGAACAGATCAGAGCACCCTGATGTTTGTACAACGTGCTGAAATAAAAACAGAAGAATGACAACCCCAGCTTCGTTATCTCCACGCATCACCACCTGTGAACATTCTAATCCACGACGTAGTTATTAGTCATCTATGATGTGATCATCAATAAATGGATCCATACGTGGTCAAAAAGTGTCCGTAAGAAGCAGTTCACAAAGGAGGATTTGGGACATTTTTCCACAAGTTGACAGGTGATGATGTCACACATTAAACTGTGATCTTTGGTCTTTTGTCTCCTCCTGCCTGCTGCAGAGGTCAGAGTTCACACAAACATTCATAGACTGATAAACGACCTTCACCTTCATCTGAGTCAGAGGACTCTGAAGGACTTCATGCTTGAGTTAATCATTCATCCATTCATCCGCTGATGGTGATGAGCTACATTGAAGCCACAGCTGCAACAAAAGTCACATTTATTCACGTTCTAGATCAAAATATTCTCTAGTGTAGCAAGCTATATACATACATACTTACACACACTGCCCGGCCTCAAATAAGTCACCTGGATTTACCTGAGCAGACAGGTAGGAGCCTCCTATTGGATAATGACCGCATGGGCGATCATCTTTCAGCTGCAACTAGTTATTTAACCCAACTGGTGCAACGAGCTGCTTCTCATTTCTTAAACAACCAGGTGGAAAGACACATCTGGTAGAGAAGATGTTAGACTGTGTGAGAAGGGTCAGATCATCGGCATCAAGCGGAGAAAACATCTAAGGAGACGCAGAAACGACTAAAACTGGGTTTAGAACTGTCCAACTGGTCTGATGAGTCCAGATGGACCCTGGTCCAGAGTGATGGTGCGTCAGGGTAAGAAGAGAGGCAGATGACGTGATGCACCCATCATGCCTAGCGCCTACTGCACACGCCTGTGGGGGCAGTGCTATGATCTGGGCTTGCTGCAGGTGGTCAGGTCTAGGTTCAGCAACAGGATGTGCTCCAGGAATGAGGTCAGCTGACTACCTGAATATCCTGAATGACCAGGTTATTCCATCTTCCCTGATGGCACGGCCATATTCCAAGATGACAATGCCAGGATTCATCGGGTCAGATGGTGAGAGAGTGGTTCAGAGTCCAGACCTTAACCCCATCTTTGGGATGTGCTGGAGAAGGCTTTGTGCAGCGGCCAGACTCCACCATCATCGGTGCAACATCTTGGTGAAACATTAATGCAACACTGGATGGAGATAAATCTGGTGAAGCTTATGGAAACAATTACTAGAGTGTGTGACCTTCATTTGGTGGTGACCTTTTTGGCTGGGCAGTATGTGTGTGTGTGTGTGTGTGTGTGTTTGTGTGTGTGTGTGCGTGCGTGCGTGTGTGTACACACACCACTCTATAGGGCTGCTTAAATGATGGCTTCACGCTGATGCAAGTGAGGAACAACAACTGGAGGAGAAGAACAGCAACACAAATACCAGGACGACTTCAAACATGCAGAAGACACAGAAAGCTCCATGGTTCACTGGGTACTTGTGTTTATTTGGAATCTTTTATATCTTTAATGTCCTTGTGAAGGAAATGCAGTGCCATCATCCAACAGCTGAGGTCATCATAAACATCAGGAAGAGTTCTGGATTTTCCTTCGCTTGGTCCAAATGAAGCTCTCAGGTCTTTTGTCCATCATCACAAGTCCTG
The DNA here is from genome assembly GCA_006942095.1 of Nothobranchius kuhntae. Classification (NCBI taxonomy): domain Eukaryota; kingdom Metazoa; phylum Chordata; class Actinopteri; order Cyprinodontiformes; family Nothobranchiidae; genus Nothobranchius; species Nothobranchius kuhntae. Next base: position 562,006 of record SSNQ01000134.1, on the reverse strand, counting down.
TCCCAGATGGTCGATCTCCTCCAGGACAAAGTCCAGGTCCTGCCTGCTGACCTGAGGGCTGATGACCACCATCCTGAAGAAGTTGGGCTTGTCTCCATGTGTCTGGTAGCCTATCATCATGCTGCCAGTCTTCATCATACGCTCTTTGATGACTGGAGCCACCTGCAGGACAAGGAGGAAGCAGTGGTCAGCCATGTTTCTGAGGTCAACGTGCATAATAGTTTCCTGAGCAGCCTCTGTTCAGAAAAATAGAGTTTATGTCCTTCAAGATGGATGGACTGATGCTGGCAGAGAGTAAAGCGTGTTTCTGTGGTGATAAAACCGCTTCGATCTGAACTGAACAAATACTCACACAACATTTTTGTCTCAGCAGCCACTAGAAGTGCTGGAGTCGACTCCATCAGGACATGTGTACTGACAAAATAACCCGGTTCTGGTTCTCCACAGGTGCTGTTACTGTCACAGGTAACTGGAGGCAGTCGTTCTAACTGGTCGTGGCTGATCTTGAACTGGCCGTTAGTTGTGTGTATGCTTTTAGGATTGATGTTAAAACCGACAACCTTCTGGAGTTTAAAACGTCCGACATTGTCCCCCACTAAGACACCGCTGGTTAGGATCTGGTCCCCCTTGTCAGCCCTCCATCAGGAATCGCCCACGAGATTAACTCAACACACTAACAAGCTTCAGCGGTTAGAAAACGGGCTCTTACAGCGTGCAGCTTTGTCCACAGCTCAGGTCCTTCGGGGAGCTTCCTCAGGCTGGGAGGGATGTACCAGAAGCACATGTTCGCAAACTCAGGCTAGAGAGAGAGAGAGAGAGATTAATGATCAGAGCCATAGGGTTAGGGGTGTAACTGACTGACTAAGGAGTCTATATAACCCGCCGGCCTGCCGACATGCTTATCTAACTACAATGAAGGAAGTGTTTCAGCCTGTTGGCAACAACACATGGACAGAGTTTGTGGTTCAGCAGGCAGTGCTGCTGGATGTCCCCCGGGTCAGTCCACCGCTACAACATCCAAGATGGATGTGTCTGCAGCGCTCCGCTGAGAGAGGTCCTCTGTCAGGTGTTCAACCCTGAGGACAGAGCCAGGTGAGTCCACAGCACAAGCCAAACCATCAGCCTGGTCCAGGACAACACAGAGGACATGGGGGTCATCCATGTGTTTTACACACCACACCCTGAGCTAATCACTGCATCTTCAGCTCTGCCCGGGTAAAGCCGGGTGTACACTTTGGTTTCCGGCCAAATTTGAGCCGGTTTTCCACTCGTGTGGCGATCTTTAAGGTCGGGCCAGGGTTTGTTTCACGTGTCGTGTTGCAGGGGGTTACGAGAAATGTGTAACACCTCACGACTAGCTCCTGATCAGCACACCACACATTTGAAATTGTTGCTCGTTGTTACGGCTCCTGAAACGAGAGAAGCCATGCACCCATCTGACAAACAAATGTTGCTGTGCCAGTGCAACCAGCTGATTGGCTGATTCGGATGTGCATGCCCACGCCCCTCTGTCGCCATTGGTCTGGCTTTGTGTAGCCTGTCATGCTCATGAGTGGCTGCACCTGTGGGAGCAGCATAAAAGGCTGTTTGGTGCAGCTCCACAGAGACGAGACTGATCAGAGATCTCGACAGCCTCTGCCCGTGTGGCAGTGGTGAGGCCCTCTCTCCCACAATGTGCCTTAACCTCCTCCTAATGTAGCGATCCCACAAGCCGGGTCGTAACACCCCTCCTTAGGACAGCATTTTTTATGGAGTCCCACCCCTAAAATAAAAACAAACTTACTTCCATCAACAGCTGGAACCCATCTCTTTTCTTGATCTCTTGTGTTAGATACCTGCAAGAAGAGCAAATGTCTCATTAGAGCTGGGACAAAGTAAGGGTTGTCTTCTACACGGACACAACGTGAAGGAGGACAATCACCTGTATCAATCAAATCAAATCAAAGATACTTTATTAATCCCAGAGGGAAATTAGAGTTTCAGTGCACACAATTCAGAGATCAGACATACGTGGGCAAGACACATGACAAGAATTGGTGACTGTGGTAGTTCGCAACCCGAGTCGCGCTACCTTAATAGAGATAGTGTAGGTCGGGTTTTCACAGCATCTGTCTGCATTCCTTCGTGGTGGTTTGTTGCTAGCAGCTCAAGGCTACCAGGGCGTCAGTTTCGGATAACAAGAATTTGTTTGGGTCAGACTGAGATAATTTTCCTCTCTGCCTTCAGTCTTTAAACTGATCATTTCCAGTCCTTCAGTGAAGCCAATTTGGGTTTTAAGCTTGTCCATACCGTCCTGTGACCCTCTCCGAGATGACATCCATTTTACGCACTAATACCGGTATCGCAGCTAGAACAGTGTCCAGCTTACGGTTCACCTCGAGTAATGTCCCAGTCTGTGAGGTCACCGCCCGGGCGGTGCTTTCCATGGGTGCGGGTCGCCCTCCAATCGCTCCCGTCTTCCCAAATTTCCAGAAAACCAGATATCCTCCCACTCCAATCAGGATAAATCCAGTGATCATCAGGCCGAATATCCACACGTCTTCGATGTGCTCAATGGACAGCTGGGAGAGGCATACGATCTTCCACTCCCTCCAGGAATCCAACATATATCCCACTGGGTGTGTCCCCTGTGGACATGTGGGAGCCCCCTGCTCCGTTCTCTTTGTTGAAAAAATCTTATCAATCGCATTGAATGACCAGTTTATCAAATCCATGGTTAATGATAGGGGTTTTCAGAAGAAACGCAGAGAAGCGCTCTGTGGGCAGACTGGACAAAGAGCATTGTGAAAAAAAGATAAGGGAGCAAAAAGAGAAGCGTCTGTACTCCTCGAGTGCCAGGAAGAGAAACTAGCACACTAGTGTTTCACAGCTTTGGTCTGATTATTGACGTGTATCATCACCTGTTGGCCACAGGTGTCCTTTAAAGGTTCCAACAGCAGTTCTATGATAAAACTGTTGCTCCGCAGACATAATTAGTAATGGGCTAAAATAATAAGCAGAAGAACACATGTGGACGACGAGACCTTCAGCGCTGCAGTTACCTCCTTCTCCCCCGTTGTAAGCATGGCCAGAGCTGTTCTTATATTTAGGAACATTTCTACACACAAGTACAACGTGGCAAATACCACACAAGTGCTCCAACATAAGAAGTATGCACATATCTGTGTGTAAGTAGTACGGATGGTAAATGAGAGTCCTGATCTTCAAAAGAAAGTGTGCTGAGTCCAGATGAGTGTTTCTGTGAGGCTTTTAGCAGAGAGGAGGCACAGGTTAGAACATCACTAACATCACCTTCCCCCCCTCTCACCTGGCCATGGCGAGGGCTCGGTCTACCCTCTGCTCCAGCTCTCTGCTCCCTAAAGCCTTCCACATCAGCCACAACTTGAAGGCGTCCGGTTTCCTGCTGCACTGGACGGACTTGTCCCCCGTGTCGTAGCTCACATCGTAGAACTTGTCCTGCTGGAAGAGGTAGGAGGCCCGAGCAGAGTGGCAGCGCTGGAGGAGACTCTGAAAGAGAACAAGGTGCTTTTATTTCAACACCTGTAAGTGTTGGAGGAGCTGAAACTATTGTCTGCTGCTGCACAGAAAAAAAATAAGAAAAAGCAGCAGATGATGAGGTCTCTCACCGTTTTATCTCTGACCAGGAAGGCTGAGCACTGCAGCGAAGCCATCAGCATCTTGTGAGGGTTCCAGGAGACCGAATGAACCCTAGTCACAAACAAAAACACAGCATGTCCTGAGTCATGCCACTCAAACCTTTACCTAAAGAGCAATGACTCGGTCACGTAGGCGCAGAAGCCTAGTCAAACCAGTAGAAATCACAGTACATCAAATATTATTCATGGAGATGAAGTCACAAAGGAAGCAGGAAGCATTTTCAGGTCAGTAAAACTAGATTGTATGCTCAGACTAAATCAGAGTCAGAATCCCATCGGCTTCAATCACGGGTTCTTCAAACAAGCTGAAGGGCTTTGGACCTCGGTCACAGGCATTTATAACAAGTTCAAATTATTTGAAAAGCAAAGTTTCTCTTAAAGAAGTCTCAGAGATGTCTGGGACAAGTCTCAGAGGTGTCTGGGACAAGTCTCGGAGATGTCTGGGAAAAGTCTCGGAGATGTCTGGGACAAGTCTCGGAGATGTCTGGGACAAGTCTCCGAGGTGTCTGGGACAAGTCTCCGAGGTGTCTGGGACAAGTCTCCGAGATGTCAGAGATGTCTGGAACAAGTCTCGGAGGTGTCTGGGACAAGTCTCGGAGATGTCTGGGACAAGTCTCGGAGGTGTCTGGGACAAGTCTCGGAGATGTCTGGGACAAGTCTCTGAGGTGTCTGGGACAAGTCTCGGAGGTTTCTGGGACAAGTCTCGGAAGTGTCTGGGACAAGTCTCTGAGATGTCTGGGACAAGTCTCGGAGGTGTCTGGGACAAGTCTCGGAGGTGTCTGGGACAAGTCTCGGAGATGTCTGGGACAAGTCTCCGAGGTGTCTGGGACAAGTCTCGGAGGTGTCTGGGACAAGTCTCCGAGATGTCAGAGATGTCTGGAACAAGTCTCGGAGGTGTCTGGGACAAGTCTCGGAGGTGTCTGGAACAAGTCTCGGAGGTGTCTGGGACAAGTCTCAGAGGTGTCTGGGACATATCTGATTCCACCCACCTCATCAGAGGCACATGGACTGAGCTGTCTAAGGACACAACTTCAGGTCTACCTTCTGTTTCCTCCCTACTGGCTGATATGGACACACCCACCTATGGATGCCCTTTAACAAATGCTTGTGTTTCTTCGACATGAGAGCAGCTCCTCCCCAACACGCCTGGAGACAAGAAGAAGAAGATTAGGCTGATGATGCTGAGGTGCTGGTTAATCAGAAACGTAATGAAGGAACTCACATCCACATGCAGCCACAGGTTGTGTTTCTCACAGACGCTGGCGATCTCCTCAATGGGATCAAAGGCTCCAAACACTGTCGTACCAGCTGTGGCATTTACCATGAAAGGGACTGCACCCTACACACACACACACACACACAC
>SSNQ01000134.1:531287-539850 GCA_006942095.1 Nothobranchius kuhntae | reverse complement strand
CAGCGCCACACTCTCATTCTGGTGGCCCCATACTGGCCAGCCATGCATTGGGTGGCGGACATTTTCCAGCTCCTGGAGGGCCAACCTTGGAAACTGCCGCTTCGCAGGGACCTGGTGTCCCAAGCGGGAGGCTCGATCTTCCACCCTCATCCAGAACGGCTGGCCCTGTGGGCCTGGCCCCTGAGGGGTGCGGGCTAGTGTCAGCAGAGCTGCCCCAGGCAGTCATTCGAACCATTCAGAATGCTAGGGCCCCCTCCACTAGGTCCCTATATGACTGTAAATGGAGGGTGTTTGAAGCCTGGTGTCAGGGCAGGGAGGTCTCACCCTTCCAATGCCCGGTGAACGTCATTCTGTCTTTCCTGCAAGACTTGTTGGATGGGAAGAAGGCTTTCTCCACCATTAAAGTGTACCTAGCAGCCATTTCCGCCCGACACTTGGGTTTTGGGAAGAAATTGGCAGGTCAACACCCCCTGGTGTGTAGCTTCATGAGGGGCGCGCGCAGGCTTCTCCCTGTGTCTCGACCCCTGGTGCCCTCATGGGATCTGTCCTTGGTGCTGTCGGCCCTCTCCGGGCCTACATTTGAACCTATGGACGGCCTGGACCTTAAGATCCTGTCTCTTAAGGTGGTGCTACTCCTGGCTTTGGTATCTGCAAAGCGAGTTAATGACTTACAGGCTCTCTCTGTGCACCCATCCTGCACCCAGTTTGCACCAGGTGACATAAAGGTGTCCTTGAAGCCCAACCCTGCCTTTGTGCCTAAGGTGGTGGGCTCCTTTTCTCCTATTATCCTCACAGTTTTCTACCCACCACCCTTCTCCTCTCCTGAGGAGGAGCGGTTGCACAAGCTGTGTCCGATTCGCGCGCTCAAGGAGTATGTGAATCGGACGAAGAACCTTCGCAGGGGGGACCAGCTTTTTGTGTCATGGGGTGGGCCTCGTAAGGGGAAACCCGTCACAAAGCAGCGGCTTTCCCACTGGATTGTGGAGGCTATTTCTATGGCTTACTCCTGTCAGGACATTCAGGCACCTGTTGGGCTCAGGGCCCATTCTACTAGGGGCCTGTCTGCTTCTTGGGCCCTTTTTCGGGGGCTGTCAATCCAGGAGATTTGTGCTGCAGCAAGTTGGGCTTCTCCACTTGCATTTGTACGCTTCTATAAGCTTGATGTTTCGGTCCCTGCAATGACTCACACGATTCTGAGCGTGGGGTCTTTGGCGGGCCAAGACGTATCCCTGTAGGTTGGTGATCGCTGGATAAGCTGTCTGGCAATACGGGAGTCTCCATATCCCATAGTGAGACATCGAAACGAATGTTAAGAAAGAGAACTTTAGGTTACTGTCGTAACCCCGGTTCTCTGAGTAACATGAGTGAGATGTCTCACCAGACAACCCTTCTTGCTGGGCGAAGCGAGAAGAGGTGTTTATCTTGAATAGTGCGTGCGTTGGGACGCTTGCTACTTATAGTAGCAGGGGGACGCGTACGTCACGGTCACTGGCCAATCAGGATTGGCGTATTGAGATAAGTGCTTCTGAGGAATCCGCGGAGGGGCGTATCCATAGTGAGACATCTCACTCATGTTACTCAGAGAACCGGGGTTACGACAGTAACCTAAAGTTTCCAAACCCTGGTCCTCAGGGACCTCTGTCCTGTACGTTTTCCATGTTGCCCTTTCAAACACCAGAGTGCTGAAGCAGAGACATGGAAAAGTCGTAGGACAGTGTCCTGAGGACCAGGGCTGGGAAACACTGAGAAGGATCAGGTTAGGAAGTGGCCTCTGCTGCAAGAGGAAAAACCGAACCGTCTTAAACAGCACAAATAAAGATGATCCATGAGCAGATACGGTGAGCTAATAGTCATTGAGGGGGCTCGTGACAAAGTGGATTCTATTGATCTCCAAATGGTCATTGCACACACACACACACACACACACACACACAAACGGTAGGGTCCCCTCTGCCCACATGTAGGTGGAGAGAGGCTACGATTTCAAACCGGAACCTCTCACCCTCACGCACCACCTCAGGCTGCTTCACACCAGGGAGGTGACTTTCCACGTACCGAGAGCTAGCTTCTGTAGCCGGGGGTCAGACCGCCAAGGTCCCCGCCTTCGGCTACCACCCTACACGCAATACACCCGACCCCTTTGGCCCCTCCACCAAGTGGTGATCCCATGGGAAGGGCGACCCACGTCTCTTCTTCAGACTGCCCGACCAGGCTTCATGAGTGGAAGCCTGACATCACTTGCCATCGTGCCTCACCTCCAGGCCTGGCTCCAGAGAGGGGCCCCGGTGACCCGCTTCCAGGTGAGGAATCACTGTTTCCATTGGTATTTATCGTCATAAGGGACTTTTAGGCTGAACTTTGGTTCCTCACCAAGGACATGTTTGCCATGGGTGACCCTACCAGATCCATAAAGCCTCTGACAATGTAGCTCCTAGGATCGTCGGGACACACCCCTCCATGGTAAGGTGGCAACCCATGAGGGGCTGTCTATTAGAAAGTCGTTTTAGCAGAACTATGAACAGAAACTCGTTTTCTTTGTGTCTTTATACAACACCGTGTGTAACAGAAACGATGCTCCACACACTCCATAAGCACACTCAGAGAGAGCTGAAGCCCGATTCACACGGCAGGACTTCAGACCTCACACGTACGTAGATTAAACAATCATCCACACACACAAATCACGGTCCTCACACAGGAAATGAACATGAATGATGCATCTAAGGAGCACCTGAAGAACATCTGAGGATCATCAGAAGAGATTAGAAAGTTTACCTCTGATCTGACGGCACCATGTACACGTTCTTCGTTCCTAATCCCATCAGAGCTGCAGCTTTGGAGATGGAGTAGTGGCTCTGAAAGAGATCCCAGTTTCAGCGTGAAAAGCCGTGGCCACATGAAGAATGTTCAACGTGTAGATTCACAACACAGAAGCAGATGATTCTGTGGTAGGTGTTAGTTGTGCACACGTCGTCATCAACATCTGTAAACAGCTGGAGCAGAAACAAAATCATCAAATGCTGCGGCCATGTCAGGAAATCCACGGCTAAAGTTGTCCAAGAGCTGTTCCTGAACAGATGTTTGGAGAATGATTCAGATGTTTGTTTCTACAAAGGTGCTGCTTCTGCGTTTCAGACCATTTAGTCGGGTGTTTCCATGGTTACTGACTATTAGTTGATCTAAAGACTCGACATCTCTGTCCTTCTGGACCTCCGTAGTTGACCCTGACCTCCGGACCCTGACCGATGGAGCTCAATCTTCAGCATCAATGGGTTTGTTTGTCCTCCTGTCTCTGGAAGATGGACCAGACCACGAGTTCTCAGTGGGATTAAGATCTGGCCGGGTTCCTGGACCTGGACCCAACTTGTTCCTGATCCAAAGATGCACTTAGTTCTGACTTTTCCTTCACAGAGCGCCATCATGCTGGAGAGGACCGTGTTCATCACCAAACTGCTGTTGCACGGTTGGAGGATGTTTAGGTACTATTCTTTATTCATGGCTGTTTGGAGGCTAAACTGTAGGTGAGTCCACCACTCCCTTAGCTAAGAAGCACACACACACACACACACACACACACACACACACACACACGGTCTCAGGATGCTATGCTGATGGGGGACACAGGACTGGTGGAAGCATCACCTGTTCTTCTCCAGATGATCCTTGTTCCAGAAACTCCAGTCAGAAAGAGGATCCATCCAGAAGATGACTTTCCTCCGGTCCTCAGCTGTCCAATCTCTGGACCTTTAGCAGAGCATCAATTTGTCCCTCACGGGTTTCTGTAGAGAAGTTGCTTCTTTGCTGCCCTTCTTGACACCAGACCATTCTCCAGGTCTTCTCCTTGCTGAGCTGCAGATGCTCTCACACCCAGTGGAGCTTTGATCTCAGCTGGACCAGCTTTAGTCCTGGTGCTTCAGATGTAGTGGAATGGGTTCATTTTTGTGTCAAAGAGCATTCTCCAAACCTCTCACCACTTCTGTAGACCATGGATCCATCTTCATAAATCATACTGTAGATCTGCCCCTCATTCACTGAGTAACTTGGAGAAGAGTGGAGACCTACCTCCTGAGATGTGAACACGATGAGTCGTGGAGCGGAGTAGAGCCCAACCTCTTTCCAGTCTGGGCAGTACCGATACCGGGCCAGGTTCATAGCGTACATGTTAGACATGGAGCCACCTGCCGGGAAAAGACCAGATGCTGTTGATTCGTTTTATGTTGGGCAGAAGAGGTGACCTGATGAGCTGCAGGCTTATTTACCTGGATTAAAGATCCCATCTCCTCCTTCTTCCCAACCAATCGTCTCAATCATCTTCCTCAGCACAGCGTTTTCCATGAGGGTGAAGACTGGAGCCACCTCGTAGGTGTATCTGATGGAAACCGTAGTGAGTGTCACGAAGCCAGAGTCCATTTTAACGCTGTTTGCCAAACAACTCACAGACTGGTTTTGATGGACTCAATAATGAAGCTTGCCACTGTTGAATAAGGCTCCAGGCCTGCAAACAGCTGGTTGAAGAACCGAGGATGACCTACAGACGGCAGTTGAAGGACCTGTCATTGTTCATTCAGAAGTAGCAACCTTACCAAGCACAAACATGGATAACGCTCAGCTAATCTGGTGCGGTAGTAGCAGCTGAGAGGCTCTCCGAGCCCTCACATCCACCCCGCCCCAGGCCCTTCACCAGGAGATCACTTCTGCTTGCAGCTGTCTGACTTTAAACGGTAACGTGTGCTCATGTAGCAGCTTCTAGAGCCAGCGTGGGATTTGATGCTCGAAACGCCAGATGACTCACTGGTCTTGACACTGTATCTGATGGCCTCTCTGCAGCGCTGCAGGATCTTGGATTCAGACTCTCCTTCGTCTTTGAGCTCCAGGTCCAGCAGCTCCTTCAGCTGTTCGGGGGAGCGCCACTCACAGACCTGTTGAAACACGAGAAACGACTAAGAAAAGATTCTTACTGAGATAAACAGCAGAGGAGGAGGACAGAATCCTTCTAGTCAGACGCACGCCGCGCAGACCTGGTATGCTCACACGTATAGTGAGGCCCTGCTGGGAGCCCTGTGGGTCTCCAGAAGCAGCTGACAAGGCCCGGAAGGCCAGCGTTGTGCAGCAGTGATCGTTTCTGAGGCAACCTTGTGTGCTGGAGCAGTTTGGTAAGGACTTGGAGGTAGACTCACTCATACTGTTTACAGTGGGGACGGAGAGCTGCAGATGTCAACGGGACATAAAGTTGGGTGATGGGAAGAATTCTTATAGCTCGGTTCCACTGCGGGGTTCGGGTGCATCATCATTGGCTGGTATGGACCGACAACTTCAGGAGAGCCTTTAACTCGTGGTTCTGACTCTCACTTGGCAGACGGGTGAAAAGTAAATGCAAACCGTCGCGTCATACCAGTGCTTTTAATGTCTTCAGCTTGGCCACACCCTCTTCCAACGTCTCTTCAAATCCTTCAGCTGCCATCCACCGAGAAAACGCTTTAAAATCCTTTTTATTCCCTACTGGTCCGTCAAGTTCAAGAAGAATGTCTAGATTTCTGAAGCTGCTGAAGCTCTCTAGGGCTAAACTCACTGAAGCAGTCCAACATCTATGCACTGGTGGAGCTCTGGGGGTTGATGAGGTTCATCCTGGGTACCTCAAGACTACGGATGTGCAGGTGAAACAGATGGATGAACAGATTCACCGCAGTCATGGAGTGTGATTTCTTCAGCAGTTTTACTCCCAACATCTTCAGTACCTTCCAGAATAAGTCATTTAAGGGCATTTGGCCACGCCCACCTATCCCCTGGTGTGTGGGAGGGGCTCAGACTAGTGCTGCTGCTCTTCTTCAGCTCCCTTCCACGTCAGAGGTTAGGGTTAGCTCATTTAGGTGGCAGAAACAGATGGACAGGGCATTTTTACATTTGGAGTGTTTACCCACACGGCAGCACAAACTGTTTACTGTCCTGTTTAATGCAGAATTTGTTTGAAGGCACAGTGATTTTTGATACGTTTAACACATTTTATTGAGCCAGTAGGTGCTAAAATCACTATGAATGAAAAATCTCTCACCCCTCTGCTCCTTGTGGGCAAAATACTGCATTTGCAATTGAGCGTCCTGGGCCCGTGACCCGTTTGTGCATCTTTGTACTTCCCTGCCAGCGAGCTGCACTGCTGGTCGGTCCTGTCGTGAACCGGCCCAATCAGCAGGTGATTAACGGGCTTCTGCGGAGCCTGATGAGCTGCTGCACGGGTGATTCAAGTGTGTTGAATCAGAAAAACCGCTGAAACGTTCGGGATACCGGACCTCCAGGACTGGAATTGAATAGCCCTGGTCTGGAGGGAGGAGAACCTTCATCAAACTCAGAACGCAGAGCTTTATATCTTGTACGTCCCTAAATAGCTACCATATTTCAAGACGGCTCATGACTATTGACCATAGTTTTTATAAAAATGTGAAATTTCAAGGAATATTTAGAATAGACGTTGTTGAGAAAACTAATGAAAACAGACGAGGTTGTGAACATAACTGGGACTTTAAGGTGTAGAAAACAAGCACACACCAAGGCTGAAAGGATAACAGTTTGTTTTTGTGACACCGGGTGGGGGGGGGGGTTAAAACGTACTTAGTGTGCCTCTAAATGGAAGTAGGGTGAAGATATCTAACAGCTCAGCGTCCCGTTGGAGTCTGTTATGTTATAAAGGGGGTCTCGTCTTTTATTGTTGCTACAGTTTATGAAATAGAGCGTTTAGTGTTTATATGAATAGTTCTTCTCTTGATTCTAAATAACTGTTTAACAGCTCGATGGTTGTTAACTTGTTAACTACTGCAAAGGCAGCACGCCGTGAGTTTTCACCTTCTCGTTTACGTCCGTGGCCTTCCTCACAGCCTCATCTAGAATCACCTCCATGGCCTGGCGGATGAAGCCCTCCACTGGGTCCACAGTGGCGCCATTGAGAAAGACACCGCCGTCTTTTCCCGATTTCACCGACCCATCATAGGAGGTCTCACCTGAAAACAACACGCACAAAAATAAAGTCTTCAAAATAAATTTCAATGTAAAGTGTTTTGGTTTTCCCTTAAATCAGATCAGAAGTGAATGAATACTTCCTTCTGTTGTTATGGTGCAGCGTTCAAACGGTGCCAACAGCTAGTTTATTCATGTATGAGTCAATGATTTGTTTTTAAAACAATTAAAGATGTAAACCAACTCACAAACTACACGATTAGCATCGTTTGACTTTTATTTTTCAAATTCATTCCCATAACTGATTTGCTTTCAATTCAATTCAAAAAACCATAATCATCCCCGAGGGGCAATTGTTTCAGTACAGAAGAATTGGTGCTGTGGTCATTCGCAACAAAAGTCGTGCTACCGTTAATTAGATGAAAAGGGGATTACATGAGGATAAAATGGGGGAGGGGAAAAAAGGCATACCAGAGTTATTCCCGGCAGGGCGAAGCTTTACTATGCAAAAACACCCGCCTCAAACATATAAGCACGAACATCAACAATTCACAACATGAGACACCGAGAGGAAGGCGGGGGGATCCTGTTTCCCCAGCGAGAGCAGCCCTATGGCGCTCAGCCACTGTAGCCACAGGTGGGAGGGAGATCTTGGGAGGAGCGCAGAGCACATTGATACCTGCAGGTTGATGACCTCGCCAGGCTGAAGTCCACCAGTCTGAAGGCGGGGGGGGTAGGTCGGGATTTCACAGCATCTGTCTGCATTCCTTCGTGGGGTTTTGTTGTTGGCATTCACAAGGCTGCCATGGCGTCAGATTCGGATAACAAGACTTTGTTTGGGTCAGGCAGAGATAATTTTCCTCTCTGCCTTGAAGTCTGTATTGATCATTCAAGTCCTTCAGTGAAGCCAATTCAGGTTTTAAACATCTCCATACCGTCCGGTGACCCTCTCCGAGATGACATCCATTTTGCGCACTAATACCGGTATCGCAGCTAGAACATTGTCCAGCTTATGGTTCACCTCGAGTAATGTCCCAGTCTGTGAGGTCTCCACACGGACGGTGCTTTCCTTGGGTGCGGGTCGCCCTCCAATCGCTCCCGACTTCCCAAATTTCCAGAAAACCAGATATCCTCCCCCTCCAATCAAAAGAAATCCAGTGATCATCAGGCCAAATATCCACACATCTTCGACATCCTCAATGGACAGCTGGGAGAGACATACGATCTTCCACTCCCTCCAGGAATCCAGCATATATCCTGCCGGGTGTGTCCCTTGCGGGCAAGTGGGAGCCCCCTGCTCCGTTCTCATCGTAGAAAAAATCTTGTCAATCACGTTGAATGACCAATTAATTAAATCCATTCTAAAAAATAGGGATTTTCAGAAGAAATGCAGAGAAGCGCTCTGTGGGCAGACAGGACAAAGAGCCTTGGGAAAAAAAGGTAAGGGAGCAAAAGCAGAAGCGTCTGTACTCTGCGAGTGCCGAAGAAGCGTTGATGCCACTTTCCTGAGGACGTCTCTCGATCTGACTGCAGAGCTTTAATCTGACCTCTGAGCTGGTGCCCTCTGTGGAGTACTACCTTTGATGTGTGTGTGTGTGTGTGTGTATGTGTGTGTGTG
>SSNQ01000134.1:510632-521297 GCA_006942095.1 Nothobranchius kuhntae | reverse complement strand
AGGTGAATATATATGAACCCAGGTAGCAGTTTCTCTTTAGGATTGAGAGGAGATGCAGGAAGATAATAAACAGACAGGACAGAAAAATAGTCAAATAAAAACAAGTTAGTTTTTGTACCTGCTGGTTGCAACAAACAGACACCATTGAAGGTCATCAGAAGTGAGGAACAGAAAATGAAATAATTATTTTAATGTTTAGAGCAGCAGGAACTCCGAGAGGCTGCAGGCGCATCAGTGAGTTTGCGGCCGCTGCGCAGGGGGAGGGGGGAGAGGCCTGAAGCAGGGGGAGGGGGGAGAGGGCTGAAGCAGAAACTACCGTTGTTAAAAGAAATGTGTTTAACTTTGAAAATGTGGGCGCAATTTTAATTGTCAAAAACTCCAGCGAACCATTAGTTCATTTTGCTCAAATAGAAATTGAGGCCTGCCTCTAATTCTGGTCCTCCTTCCAATAAAGGCCTGGAGCTTGATGAGCTTGAGTCAAATACAGGCCCGGGCCTGTATTAGAGGGTTTACGGTAGCACAACTCACCTGAAGCACCGAGATCCAAACAGGTAAAATGGAAACATGGTTGTGTCTAAGCCCGACAGTTGTGGAGAAATTAGAAAAACGAGTTAGTTTGGATACAATCGCGCCACCTAGTGGACAACATGTTCAGGGGCCACTAACATGTAAAGGGTGTGTGATTTCTTCACAAAATATTTTACTCATCACATTTGTTGGTTTCCATGTGGCATGTGAAGAGAATTCCAAGCAAAATGGCAAAGAGGCTCCAGGAAAACATCTCCGACCCCAAACTTACTAGTCCAAGTATGCAGGCATGACGACGGTCACCGGTGATGGAGGACTGCTGGAAAACATGGATCCAAGTCAACTGTCAGAAGGATTTTAGGGGTGTATTTTGTTGCTATTACTCCAATCTGAGGCTGTTCATGTACTACAGGTAAGATAGAAAGGATGAACCACTTCAGAATGGCTGAAAGGTTCCTTGTGATGCTTTCTTCCATCTCCGTAGAAAAGCTGGTGAGGTGGTCCATCTGGGGCTTAGGGCCCGAGCATCTCCACTCTTCAGTCTGGGTTCGGCTCCTGAAGGTCGTGTAACCCAACTCGATGACGGATGAAAGAATAAACAGGAACAGAAAACTGGAAATCTTTATTACAGAAAGGATTTACAATATCTTACACACAGGACACGTGTGGCGGGTGAGGCAGGAGGAACCTTTGGCTTTTTGTTCTAAACAACGTTCTAAGATGTGTTCTCCTGATGACAATAACTTCCCTTTGTGATTGATCTGTAAACATTCAATTTGGTTGGCACACACACACACACACACACACACACACACACACACACACACACACACACACACACACACACACACACACACACGAGTTCTGGGCTACAGGTACATGCGGGTCCTGCTGGAGTGCACCCCCTCAAGGTGAACGTCCCCCTACGGGCTGTCGGTCATGGAGCAGTCCACAGCGATGATGTTCTGTATCTGGCTGATCTTCACCTCCTCCTCTGGGATGTCCACCGCTATCGGCATCTTCAGCTCCTCCAGGATCTTCTCTGCTGACGAGCTGCGGCTGGACAGTTTGTCCTGCTCGTCCTCCAGTTCTGACAGGCGTTCAGCGACACAGTGGGCCGTGAGGCGGGCCTCAGGGTCATGGTCCCAGCACTCCTTGATTGTGGCGCAGATCACACTGATGCCCTGAAGGAGAGAAAGGACACCTGTCTGAGAGACACCACAGCTCTGTGATCCCTAGGAAGTATCATCCTTTAAGTCTTCTCTCACCAGATGTGTTTCTTTGTTCTACTAACCAGAACGCCATGTTGGTGAGCAACACATGACTAATCTGCAACACCTCCTGCTGCCCTCATGTGAAGCAGGACAGGGCAGCTGGAGGAGATCTGAGAACGTTTGCAGGACTTCACAGTAGATTTGTTTAAAAGGCTTTTGCTCTCTCTGAGATTTCTGCACTTATCAATCATTTCAGAAGGAGGGTTTGGTTGTTCCTTTGTGTCCTGCTGATCTGCAGACAGCTGTGTGTGACCCACAGAGACTGACCTGATGCCTGAGCCAGCTGTCGGGGATCTCCGGTCTTCCTTTGTCTCTCAGGACGTTGTCCTTCATGCTCTCCACACAGGGGTGCTCTCGCACTTTGGAGCCGAACGCCGGCTCATACTCCTTCACCTCTGAAACACATCAGAGCAGACAGCAGCTCTCAGACCCAGAAGCATAAGAAGAAGGTGAGAAGAAGCTGGCAGCTGCTGGGGCCAGGCTTCACGTGCACCCAACAGTGTTAAAGCCCGGCTCGTGGGACTGCAACAAGAGAAGGAGGTCAGGACACAAGGTTAATGTTTAAGAACATACAAAAAAAAAACACCTTCAAAGACAAACTGCCACAACACACTCAACAGTAATGTGTACCCTACATGAAAAACAGCCACAGACAAAAGAATCATCACACCACAGTTGCTACACAAAAAAATAATACCAAACTTAACTGATTCAACACAAAGTGAACTGGTGGCTACACAGAACTGCTGCAAAGACCCAGTTACGTCACAACAGCCACAAACTAAAGGATTACCAAACCAAAGTCACTACAACGCAAACACCAAGTAGCAACTGGCAACCCACACCAAACTAAACTGTTGTCACCACAACACTAATTATCACAAAGTGGATTCACACCACACCAAATTACTACAAGTCAGCAACAAATCAGTGAGCCACACCCAGACAAACTGATCACAACTGGTGGCTTTTTGCTCCACATCGAGTTATGGCTTTCACCTCGCCAGCAATATACAAGTGATCAGTCAAAAAAAAAAAAAGGAAAGGCAGCTAAAAGTATTGACAAACCACATCAAACAAAAGCCAAGTAGCTGGCGTTCCACTATTGTGAACTCACCAGCAGCACCTCGAGCGTAGAGCTCCTGAAGGTGAAAAACAAATAAATGGGCTCACCACAAGTCATTTTCACAAACTGCTAGGAGACTAGCACATGCCAGGATGTAAA
This sequence comes from Nothobranchius kuhntae, assembly GCA_006942095.1. Classification (NCBI taxonomy): domain Eukaryota; kingdom Metazoa; phylum Chordata; class Actinopteri; order Cyprinodontiformes; family Nothobranchiidae; genus Nothobranchius; species Nothobranchius kuhntae. The sequence continues at coordinate 518,270 of SSNQ01000134.1, read as the reverse complement.
ACTTTATACTCAATTAAAACAACTGGTCCATCCTCCTCCAAAAAGTCCAGATTATCCCGGACGAGCCCCCATTTGTTACAATCCAGGCTGTCTAGGGGCCTGGGGTAACAATTGAGGATGCATGTTCTCGTGTTAAAAGTAACAAAACAACACTTATTTACATAAATATAAACACAAAACGCAGATTAACAAGAGACATCAGCAGCAACGCAAAACGAGTAACAACTAAACTCTCATATTAACCAAATTAATACCAAAACTACGAAAGACCATCACATAATGTCCCTTTTACTGAGTGATCTCTTATTTAAAGCAAGCGAAGGGGTAAAGTTTCCTTTACACCTAAAAAGGCTGACGTTAAACAGAGAGTTTCCTAAGCACCCACCAAAGTTGTCACATAATACTTTAACTTAACAAAACCCAAAGCTGCTGAGGGGGCAGCAGGCCAGGGAGGTTCTCTCTGTCCCGCTGTCACAGGAGTGAGACACGTGATGTTGTCTGCACACATCAAGTCATTTCAGCAAAACGTTTAATTCTAGAGCCCTGGTGGTTCTGGAGAGGGACCGGATGAGCTAATCACATCCTCCTTCTTTCTCACTGCATTCATGAAGACAGCTTCAGGTCCCCGTGAAGCTCCAGCAGCTGGTCCACCTGTGGCATCAGCGCTCCTTCAGGTGTCAGAGCATCTGCAGCTCAGTGAGGGGAAGACTGGGAGGATGACCTGGAGTTAAGAGGGGCAGCTGGGTCCAGACTGATGAGTCGTTATAGAAACATCCAGATTAGAGCCTTGATGAAGCTTTCCTGATCCCCCAAACAGAGGAGGTTGGGAGGAGCTGGACCTCCACTCCGGAAGCTGGAGGCCCAGGATTGGGACTATGTGGAAAAAAGCTGACTCTACAGGTTTGCACTTCCTGCCTTGACATGTGGAACTTCCTGTGGCTCGAGCCCAGCTTGACCTGGGGAGTGTTCCCTGGACAGCGGACAGCCCAGAACAGACTCCTGAGGAGGTAGAAGGTCTCATTGTTGATCTTCAACTGTTTCAGGAGGAATGACTGTGTGTTCTCTACGAGGAGACTGACTGTTCCTAAGTTATGAGAAGAATTTCTTCTGTGGTTTGAGACCAGATTTCACCACCGAGTGTAACCTGAGCCTCAGCCTCAGCTTCCCCTGGCTGTCTGAGGCCCTCGGTAAAAATCTTAGTCAGTTCGATCTCAGGGACAGGAAGTGGTTTACGACACTTTCCCTTTTAGATTATCTGTCTGAGACCAATGTGGCCCGGAGGTTAGCAGACACCCCGGTGCTGTCTGGGCTCAGCCATGTCTCCGTGTTGGTTCAACACATCTTAGAATGAAGGGCGGAGAACAACACCACAGCGTATGAAATAAGCAACACACCACCCACCAAACAAAGCCCTGCAGCCACACTTCTAGGACGCTGTGGGCTGAATTCCTGTGGAACATCTGGCAGAACATCAGGCCAGCTGCTGGTGTTGTCCACAGGGGCTGCCCTCCCTGAAATTGAGGGGGTGAGGCGGGGGGCATTTATACATACATGCGCACTCTGACTTATTTATTTAATGTTCCACCTGCTGTCTCATTAAACAGTGAATTTCTCCAACAGATTCACTATTTTCTTTTTCACATCGATTTAAAAATCGAATCTTTTTTTCTTGCAGCTGAGAAGCCCGATGAACCAGCTCTGTGTGTGGAAGCTGCCACGCTTCAGGGGTGGAGCTCGGTGGACCTGGCCCCCCAAACAGAACGTGTTGCGCTTATCATCGCTAATTACAAAACAGAATTCTGTTTACACACAAACAACGCAACAGAACTAGCCTGGCCTGCCTGACCCGTCCTCTAGTCTGGTTCCTCACAGGCAGAGAGGCACATGAGGGGCGGGACTAGTCAGCTCCAAAATAACCAATCAGAAAAAGGCGGAAATGCCGATTGTACCGCGCAACGCTGTTTTTGGCTGTAGTTAAAAAAGGCGTCTGGCGACGGTGCAGACATCTTTTTTTAAAGGCTTTTAGCTTCTCCTTGTTGTGGTTTTAAAGACGTTCAAGTAATTTAGAACGGAGGGAAGAGCTGCAGCGAACTCCACTTCAGATGCCATGTTTATGAGAAACTCAGCATAGCCGTGTGGGGCGTACGCTGCTCAGCACTGATTGGCTCGGTTACATTTATCAGGGGTGGGGTTATAGGGAGCCTAAGTCACGCCCATTTACTTCCGGACCATGGGTGCCCGGAAGAACGAACAAATGCATACAAGTCGCTAACGGGGCTAAAAACGCTAAAAACACTATTTTCTAACTCTGCTTGTTATGGATTTCACACATGATGTCCGTGAATTTTAAAGATGCATTTTGATACCAAGAAGAAACTTGTTTTTGAATGGGGGAAGCGTTATTTTAGGTTTGTATGAAAGTAAGTCCAGGACTACAAGTGTGCTTAATAAAAGTGACGTCATCGACCCAGACACGGAGAAAACCGAGGGGAAAGGGCTGTAAGTTCAGCAAACTTCAAATCCCTCCCACAGGAGGAAAGCACCACCATACATCTGGTCATGTGGTGAGTAGCAGCTACGCTAGGAGGGAGGAGGTTATGTGGTGATGTCATGCCAAGTGCTGATCTAGTCATGCTAACTACAAACTTTTACAAGCTGATAAATCTTTAAGTACGTGACAGGCGGGGTCTAAACACCCATCTTTACTTTTCTTTTAAATAGCAGTACAACATGTGTGTGATCCAGGGCGTAAGGCAGAGCGGGTTAGAAAACAGCGTTTTTAGCCCCGTTGACTTGCATTCATGTTTTCGTTCTTCCGGGGATCCGTGATCCGACCGGGAAGAGAGGTGACTTAAATCCTATTTGAATAGAAGAGTCCCTAACCCCGCCCCGTGCCTCTAATGGGGAGCTGGTCAGGCTACAGCAGAACATCAACAGGCAAAGAAATACTGCTGATTTCTAGCTGCTCGTTTCAAATTAAAAGCACCATGTTTAATATTTGTTGCTGTTTACTATCAAAGTCATATCCTGTTCACTAATTATAACAGTTTTCACCAACATCTATTCTAAATCTTCCTCTTAGCTTGAAATTTTACTGTGGGTGACATTCCGTGGTCACGCGCCACCTCGGAATACGGTAGCTGTTAAGGGACATACAAGCTCCGCGTTTCACGTTTGCACTTTTACACACACACACACACACACACACACACACACACACACACACACACACACACACACACACACACACACCCAGAGGTCCCCTGTAGACTGAAAGCAGGTTTAAAGCCAGTAGTTGCCTCTTTCCACACACCACAAGGCTGATGCCTGGCATCGTGCAAACTCCCCTCCTCGCTCCATTTCTTCTGCATAGCTCAGACAGAACAAGTCCGTCACGCCCTGCTGGCTAATTCAGGAGATGTTCAGGAAAAAGCTCAGAGAATGTGCTGTAACTGACAACACCACCAGCGCAGGCTAGTGTTTCAGTTTCCCCTGTTGTTGCTGTGCAGACAGAGGAAAGCACACACACACACACACACACACACACACACGCACACACACACACACACACACACACACACACACACACACACACACACACACACGAGGAGGAGGAGAGTCGAGTAAAAACCACTGAATGGGAGAATGAATGTAATTCTATGGTGACGGACAGATTTAGAACAGAGGACAAGATGTTTAACAAGCCTCAGAAATCTCTCAGATCTTTGACCGAAGCACGGTTGAATAAAAACGGACTAAGTCAGCTGTCTTTTGTCCATTCACCAATGTTTCTTCGTCCATGGTGTTGTTAGAGGCTGATTGGCTCACTGGTGACTGAGTTGGGACTTGGGATGTTCAGATGGAGAGGTCATCTCTCCTCCGTGTCTTGTCACTCCTAACAGGTGAGTCATAAAGGTCCTAATCACCTTCTAAGGCCATAGGTCTCACCATAGCGGAACAAACCAGGGCGGAGCAAATCACTGGGCCTTCTGGAGAAGAACGGCCGTTGTTGGCTTTCCCCCCACCCCACGAGTCGGAGATCCCCCAGGCAGCACAGCCACTTCTTATTTTGGATTTTCCAGTCATTTATTAGTCAAAATCTCCCAGATTTCTGACATATCTGTTTGTCCTCAAACATCAGCCATCCACAGTCCACCCAGCGCTCCTCCCAATACGCCGGACTCGCGCTCCATGAGCGGAATTCTTAAGAATGGAGCTCATTCTCCTCTGAGCACAAGTTATGAAAGGACTTGTCTTTTCATGCACACTTGGTTAGCGTCAGAGGCGCTGTTCCCTTTCCTCTGCCTCATTGCAGCGATTGGCCACCCTAGCCTGGGCCGGGGGGCCCGCTGCCCCCACAGCCCCCCCATCCCCGAAGTCCCGTCCCTGGTTCTCACATCTGGGTGCTTCTTCTGAGTAGAAACAGATGAAAACGTTATGCATTAAGGAACTAGTCGCTACATTTTGCTGCTTCACCAGAAAAATGGGCTGTGAGTCCTTTTCCAAAAACTCTCACCCCGGCTTTCCATAGAAGCCGTCAGCAGCACGTTACTGCAGCAGCACGTCATAGCTGCTGATAGGAACCGCTGTGGTCAACAGAACCTTTTCCACGGGAGCCGTCAGCAGCGCGAGTCGGCCGCGTCTCAGGATCATCATGTCACAGCCTTTAGTCGCCGGTTCTATTTTCTACGCGCGACGCCTCTGAAACGGGTCAAGTTCGACATTTTTGGGGAAGGAAAGACAGGAAATCGGACGCGGAAATGGAGAGAAGCTCCCGAGATTTTCAGAATAAAGAACGTACTGCTTTCCGGTTGCTTTACTTTAAAAAAGGTTACTAACTGCGTCCCCGTGAGAAGTTATCACCTAGCTAGCGGTCTCCTTTGTTTTTCAGGTCCGTATTGGCGATTATAAAACGGACAGAACATAAAACACAAACCATGTTGTAGTTTTCTCCTGCTTGTTGTTGTGTTTACTGACGAAGTCACTCGTGTGACTTCGTGCTCGGTCGGTGACAGCTGCTCCCCTGCTGCTTCGCGTCTCGTGGGAAGGGCCAAGCAGCAGCTTACGCGAGCAAGACGTGCTGCTGCAGTAACGTGCTGCTGACGGCTCCGGTGGAAACCCGGGGTCAGTTACAACAAACCTAAATAACTAGATAATATGTAACATATTTATTTTTCAACTACAGCTTCTATGTTTAGATCTTCTTTATTTAGATTAGGATTAGAAGGTACATTTGTAGATGTTTGATGATAAATGCAGTCGAATACAAAGTCAGTTTTGAATGAGGGTTGTTGCTCCTCCTTGTGTACTTTAATTATAACGGTGTGGACGTTGAACACTGTTCTGACCTTCATGTGGAGCGATTCAATCGAGGAACCGTGTGTTTTCCCCGAATGAAGCTCCTTCAGAAGCACTTAAAGCCTCTCTCCACCTGGCAGAGTGACTTCTCCTTCACACACACGTTACTGACACCAGCCAGCTGGATCAGGTAGAAAAAGCTGCTTCAGCTCTCCCTGATTTTCTGCCCAAAGAAGGAGAAGAACAGAGACCGAATTGTCTCCCTCACTCATCAGACATTCCTGAGATTCCTGCTGCAGACCTGGAGCTCAGGCTGAGGTGCCGTCTGACAGACGGGAACGTCAGCAATCCTGCTGACATAAAGGTCCTCATCCTGCACATAACCTGTGGTTCCTTCTGTTTGTAGACCTTCAGCTTACATTAATTTAATATTCCTGAGTTTGATGTTTTAGTTAAATAAACCAAAATGTCTTCTTTGGTTTTGCCAGTGCGGTGGGGTTTATGTAGTAAATCCAACTACATCCTGAGGTAAGTAAACAACCTGGATTATTTCAGGCTCTTTTCAGATTGAATAAATGAATGAAACACGGGTCTTTTATTGTTGTATTTGTGCTTTCAGGCCAGCATGGGTCCAGCATGGGTCCAGCATGTAGTCAGATATAACCTAAAAAATCCATTACCGGCTGTGTTGGAGAGAACGTTTTAATCCCATACCTGTAATCTGAAACGTTTAAGGTTATCCACTTCACCACATGAATCACAGCATCTGGACCTTCACAGCAACAAAAAGTACCATAAACCTCTCAGGACAAGTATGTCCTTCAAAGCACCCTGACTGAGTCGTTTGTCTCTGACTGGGTTGTTTGTCTCTGACTGGGTTGTTTTCTCTGACTGAATCGTTTGTCTCTGACTGAGTCATTTGTCTTTGACTGAGTCATTTGTCTCTGACTGGGTTGTTGTCTCTGACTGAGTCGTTTGTCTCTGACTGAGTCATTTGTCTTTGACTGAGTCATTTGTCTCTGACTGGGTTGTTGTCTCTGACTGAATCGTTTGTCTCTGACTGAATCGTTTGTCTCTGACTGAGTCATTTGTCTTTGACTGAGTCATTTGTCTCTGACTGGGTTGTTGTCTCTGACTGAGTCGTTTGTCTCTGACTGAGTCGTTTGTTTCTAACTGAGTCATTTGACTCTGACTGAGTTGTTTGTCTTTGACTGAAGCGTTTGTCTCTGATTGAGTCGATTGTCTCTGACTGGGTTGTTTTCTCTGACTGAGTCATTGGTCTCTGACTGGGTTGTTTGTCTCTGACTGAGTCATTTGTCTCTGACTGAGTCGTTGGTCTCTGACTGAGTCATTGGTCTCTGACTGGGTCATTTGTCTTTGACTGGGTTGTTGTTTCTGACTGGGTTGTTTTCTCTGACTGAGTCATTTGTCTCTGACTGAGTCGTTGGTCTCTGACTGAGTCGTTGGTCTCTGACTGGGTCATTTGTCTCTGACTGGATCATTTGTCTCTGACTGGGTTGTTGTTTCTGACTGGGTTGTTTTCTCTGACTGAGTCATTTGTCTCTAACTGAGTCATTTGTCTCTGACTAGGTTGTTTGTCTCTGACTGAGTCGTTTGTCTGTGACTGAGTCATTTGTCTCTGACTGGGTTGTTTGACTCTGAGGCGTTTGTCTCTGACTGAGTTGTTTGTCTCTGACTGAGTTGTTTGTGTCTTACTGAGTCGTTTGTCTCTGAGTCATTTGACTCTGACTGAGTTGTTTGTCTTTGACTGAGTCATTTGTCTCTGACTGAGTCGTTTGTCTCTGACTGGGTTGATGTCTCTGACTGTGTTGTTTGTCTCTGACTGGGTCAGTTGTCTCTGACTGAGTTGTTTGTCTCTGACTGGGTTGTTTGTCTCTGACTGAGTCATTTGTCTCTGACTGAGTCGTTTGTCTCTGACTGAGTCATTTGTCTCTGACTAGGTTGTTTGTCTCTGACTGAGTCTTTTGTCTCTGACTGAGTCGTTTGTCTCTAACTGGGTTGTTGTCTCTGTTTGTCATGTGTAAGAACAGGAAAACTGCTTTATTGTAGGATAAAAACACCCAACTCTACCCGATGACCTGTCAGTCTGCTCTAGTTCACCTCAGAGTCTGTCACTTTTGTCCTTTCTCAATCTCTTTTCCTAGAGCGTGTCTGCTTACATGTCTGCTCATGTGTTACGTGTTAACCTGTTACCACTTGTGTTTGCGGCATGCACATGCACACTGACCTCCGATAGCTTTGCATCTTGATGTTATTTCCCACAGTACCAAGGCCATGGAGTAAATGTCAGTCTGCTTGAAAGACTCAATGTTCTCCAGA
>SSNQ01000134.1:500632-505632 GCA_006942095.1 Nothobranchius kuhntae | reverse complement strand
AATTTACATTTATGTTCAAACTTAAACTGTGATGGAATAAATCTTTACTCTTTACCACGCACGCACACACAAACACACACACACGCACACACACACACACACACACACACACACACACACACACACACACACACACACACACACACACACACACACACACACAGGGGCAGCCTGAGGCCGGGTCCAGTTTTAGATCTTTCTGGTGGGGGTTGATAAAAACCAGCCCCTGAGCCCACCGCCTGTGAGTCTGAACCAAGCTGCTGCATGAAGGTGGAAACCAGACTGGCACCGGTACTGGTCCATGTACTCACTGAACAGGAGTTTATCGTTGCACTCTTCCTCCGAACAGGAGCAAAAGTGAGCCGTTCCGGTTGAGGAGTTCTTCTCCTTCATCACACAGGTGGAGCTGTTGTAGTCGTCCAGCTGGACACCGTAGAGCAGTAAGGATGGGTCGTGGCACAGCGTTTCAATGGAGAAGCCCGTTTCATTCTTCCTCCTGAAGACAGACAGGGACAGTGTGGGTGGAATAACCGGCCAGCTGGGAGGTGAACGAGACCTGAGAGAGATGTCCTACCAGATAGCAACGCAGACCTCACTGGGATGGGAACAGATGGATGTGATGCTGCAGTTGGAGCTGCAGGTTCCTGCCCCACTGCACGAGGAAGCCTCCAAATCACAGAACTTACACAGCTGACTCACAGCAAGCATGTGCAGCACACCTGTAAATAATCAAGCTGGTCAGGCCTGTCTGATGGGGAGATGAGACTGTTCCTCAGTGTGAGGATGCATTCGCAACAACAACAGCGACAGACTGTGTGGGACTCGAACCTGCAACCTTCTGAGTACAAGGTGAGCGCTTAACTCCTGTGCCACCGTCGCCCCCAACAAAGATATTGGCTGCACTTGAGTCCTGTCAGTTAATTCCATAATTATTTCGTCGTGGTACCAGAAGATCACCCTCAGGGTAACCTCCGCCACTGAGCTGCAACCCCCCAACACACACACACACACACACACACACACACACACACACACACACACACACACACACACACACTGCTGTTGACTGAAAGGTGTAGCCCAGGGTGAGAGCGACAGCAGGTGAGGTCAGTAATTGTTGGTGTCGCTGAGCTGGATCCAGCCTAACCGGGCCCGAGAGAAGATCCAGCCTGCAGGGACAAAATCCCGTTGGACTTATTTTTCTGACAGCGTTTAAAGAAGACTTGAAGCCTCATGCCGAGGCCAAGGGTCACGGCGAGATGTTAGCCCAGACTCAAATCAATTCAATTCACAGATGCTTTATTAATCCCAGAGGGAAATTAGAGTTTCAGTACACACAATTCAGAGATCAGACATACATGGGCAAGACACATGACAAGAATTGGTGACTGTGGTCATTCGCAACCCTGAGTCGTGCTACCTTAATAGAGATCAGAGGGTTACATGAGGATTGGTTCAGGTGGAGGGAAAAAGGCACTTCAGAGTTACCCTCCACCAGGAGGGCAGCTTTGCTCTGCAAAAAAACACCTCAAACAGATATGTAACAGACTTCAGACAACACAACATGTGTCCACTAGGTGGGGTGGTGGGTTGGGACTATCCCCACTTCAGTTCCTGCAGCCACGATAAGCAGCACATGTCACCTCAGTGTTGATAGGGGGAGGAGCATTGAGGGTTGGAGGGTTGCAGTGACCCTGGAACATTTCAGCAGCCTTCCCGCAGTCCCGCCCAGGCTGGGATAGGAGACAGAGTCGAGTTGCCATAGCGACAGCACATTCCACATATCTTCTGAGGGGGGAGTTTTCGTTGGAGCCTTGCAGGCTCAAGGGCGCCAGATTCCGATTAGAAATTGTTTTGGGCCAGACAGAGATTATTTCCTCTCTCTTACAGTTTGTTGGTCCTCAACCTCTCAGAATCCCAATTATGGACATTAATCTATCCCAATCCGTGCTGATTCGTCCACTCTCTCCTTGATGGCATCCATCTTTAGTGCCAGTGAATGAATCTCGGCCAAAGTTCCAAGCTTACGATTCATCTCGACAATTATGTGAGTCTGTGAATTCACAGCGCGGTGCAATCCATCTCTGAGCTCCGGGATCAGGCCAATATTCCTCGACAGCTCGTTAATTTTCCGGTAAGCCAGGTAGCCTCCAAGGCCAATGAGCAGGAAACCCGACACCAACACTACGACTATCCACACGTCTTCAGAGTCCTCCACAGACAGCTGAGATGAACAAATCAACCTCCACTGTTTCCAGGAGTCCATGATGTGTCCAACTGGGTCTGTCCCGGAGGGGCATCCGGGAGCCCCTTCTCCCGTTCTCATCGTTGAAAAAATTCTATCAATTGCGTTGAGAGACCAACTGACGAGATCCATTTTAGTGAATTTCAGTTTCCAGTTTCCAGAAAAATACAGAAGCAGCCGTGCACCCAGAGATGGACAAAGGCCTTGAGGATACGATATGGAGGAGAGGAGGAAAATAGCGTCTGCACCCGCCAAGAGCCGGAAGAAGACTCCACCTGCAGAGTTTACCCCAGGGGCCAAAAGGTTGGATTTTCTGTTCCTTCAGATCAGACAACAGGTCCTGACTGTGTTTGGTGTGTTGTAAAGTGCCTTTGGGGGCTCTAGGACTCTAGAAGGTGCTATATAACTACCGACCATTGAACATTTACATCAGTGCACCACAGGAAGGTGGAGCCATCTGGCCCCTTGGTATCTCCAGGAGGAGCTCTCTTCCCACTCCTGGTGCTGATGCTACTGCAGCAGGTGCTACTGCGATGTTCTAAACTCCTACTGTCAGAGGAGCAAGGGACAGAGTTTTCACACCACAGGGTGAGGGAGGGCGTGTGCCGATCAGTAAAGAGTGTGAGGTCACCTGTACGCTCCATAGCAACACAACTCAGCACAAGCAGGTGCTGCTGGACCTTCTGCTCAGGTTCATTCGTCAGACGTTGAACCAGTAAATGGCTGCCGGCAGTGAAGCAGACGGCAAAGAACTCCGGAGCAACCAGTGACCCCGCCCCCTAGCCAATCAGCAGCTAGAATCACGATGCCGGCCTGACTCAGCCGTGCCAGGTACCTCAACGAAGCTGGGACTAAAAATAAGGGGGAAGGTAGAGGGGAAATACCGAACAGCGGTCGGGCCGAGCTGCACCGGTCCGAGTTGCTCCTTCCACTCGGTATGCATCTGAGTCATAATAAACACAGGATGGAAATGCAAGCTCACATTTCTGCATTTGTTGTTCAACCAGCTGATAAAATCCCCTCTCAGCTCCTCTTCTGCCTCCAGGTTTTCCAACATCCTGAGGAAATGAGCTCAGAGTTTCCGAGAGGACAGTCCTCCCAACTGGAAACAGCGTTCCAGAGAAGCCTAAATCCACAGATAAACCTTGGATACGGAGCCCAGACCCTCTGAAGTGTTCTGGTCAGACTGGAGGCCTTGACCCGCCGATCCATGAAGCATTCCCCCTGCCTCCTTCTGTCAGAAGCCTGAGGCGCCTCAAAGCCTGGACAGAGAGGCTGAGAAGCACCTTCTTCCCTGCTTCTGGTCAGAATTCATCTCTGTTTCTCCAGACTCAGGCTCCAGAAGGCTCTTCCCCCAGCGTAGCTGCTCCTCACCACGTGACCAGTTGTCTCCGTGTTTAATGCTCCTTCTGTTGTCCTGGAAGCAGGACCCGAAGCTCGTTAACTAATCTTCTCATCTTCTCCGTGTCTGGCTTGATGAGCAGCTGGAGTGCTAAAATAACTTTAGCTGCTGTCTAAAATCAGCACGTTCTAAACATCTGAAACTCCACAAACATCGTATGTCCAATCCATGGCTCATAACAAACCGGGCCAGAACATTCAATGCAGACTCATAGGCTCACAGTATGGGACCCATGGTCCAGAAGCAGAGAGGCTCCCTACATCTCATGTCACCCAGGTTCAGCGGGTCAGAAGAGAAGGAAGTGTGAACGTCGTTTGTGAAAATCTCAGGTGTAACCGAAGTCTGCGCCCCACATCCACTCACAGGTAAGACCGGATGGACAGGGTCTCAGACTAAAACCAGCTCGAAGGCTTTACTTATTTACAGCTCTTTGTTGACATGTTCCTGCAGGAAACCAGACGTGTACGGGTGAACGTTAGGAAGCTGAAGGCCGGGGTCGGACACTTTTCTGGAGCAGCGCTGCAAACAAAAACACCCAAAAGATGCAATCTGAGCGGAAATCCAAGCTGTTCTCCTGACTTTAGTGCTGTCACTGAAACGAGCAGAGACAACTGGCAAGAGGCCGCTCAGAGGTACGTAAGCACCGCAGCAGGAGGCTCGGCTCGGGAAAGTTATCCTCCACCTCCTCCAGTCCAAATCCCTCTCTCTCTTGATCCACCATAATCCTCCCATTCCTTTGTGTTCTTCTCCACCCTTTAACTGACTGCTTCCCCTGATGCCCTTTTCTGTGACCTGGAGGGCTCAGCGAAGCGGTGAGGAGGGTGGGAAGTGGACTTATATGGTTAAATGATCAAAGGGAGACACATCAGAGGGGTTAGATGATGGACCGCACCGAGCCTTCCTAGACACGCCGTTAGAAACGCAGAACAGAAACAAACACGTCAGAAAAGATGGCTGAAGACTTTCGCCGAAGGACGACCGCGACTGCAGGGCAGGCAGCACCAACACACAGTGAGACGTGAAGAAGAGCCCACGGAGGAGGAGGAGGAGGATGAAGAGGAGGAGGAGGAGGAGGAGGAGGAGGAGGAGGAGGATGAAAGCATCCGGCAACAAGCCCTCAGACAGCAGTAAACAGAGCAGCAGCAGCTTCCTGCAGCCGCCGCGTCCCAGAGTGATGGCGACAGCAGGGGCTGTGTGTGTGTGTGTGTGTGTGTGTGTGTGTGTGTGTGTGTGTGTGTGTGTGTGTGTGTTGTGTTGTGTGTGTGTGTTGTGTGTGTGCGTGCGTGCTTTGTGTGTGTGTGTGTGTGTGTGTGTGTGTGTGTGTGTGTGTGTGTGTGTGTGTGTGTGTGTGTG
>SSNQ01000134.1:494640-497164 GCA_006942095.1 Nothobranchius kuhntae | reverse complement strand
GTAGAGCTCATTCTACTGAAACAGCTCTTCTTAGGGTCTCTAATGACCTTCTGACTCACAGTGATGCAGGGGACTGTTCTGTTCTGGTCCTGCTGGACCTGACTGCAGCCTTTGACACTGTTGACCATCACCTGCTACTGGAGAGGCTGAGAGACTGGGTAGGCCTATCAGGATCTGCTCTGGAGTGGTTCTCCTCTTATCTCTCTGAGCGCTCCTTTTCTGTGGCCGTCTCCAAGTTTAGGTCCTCCACCACCTCTCTTACCCATGGTGTCCCACAAGGTTCTGTGCTGGGGCCTCTGCTCTTCCTCCTCTATCTGCTTCCTCTTCAGCACATCCTGAGCTCCTTCAAAGGAATCTCCTACCATCTTTATGCAGATGACATCCAACTGTACATCTCCTTTAAGCCCCATGAGATGTCTAAGCTGCAGCTGTTACACACCTGCTTAGACTCTATCAAAGCCTGGATGGTGGGAGCTTTCTTCAGCTGAATGAAGATAAGACTGAGATCCTCATCTGTGCCCCAGACAAGCTGGTTCCCAAAGTCAGAGACTCTCTTGGTCAGCTTGCTTCCCACACCAAACCTTCTGTCAGGAATCTTGGCGTGACCTTTGACCCAGCTCTCACCCTGGATTCTCATGTCAGTTCTCTTGTTGGCTCTTCCTTCTTCCATCTCAGGAACGTTGCTAAGCTGAGTCCCATTCTGTCCCGCTCTGAACTTGAGACAGTTCTCCACACCTTCATCTCCTCACGCTTAGACTACTGTAACTCTCTTTTCACGTGTCTGAGCAGAACCTCCCTGAACCGTCTACAGGTGGTTCAGAACGCCTGTGCTCGGCTTCTGACCAAGTCCTCCAAACACACCCACATCACCCCGCTTCTCCTCCAGCTTCACTGGCTGCCAGTCAACTTCAGGGTTCATTTCAAGATCCTGGTTCTGGTCTATAGGGCCTTACATGGACAAGCACCATCTTACATTGGTGATCTTCTTAGTCCCTACACCCCCAGCAGGTCCCTGAGGTCCAGTGATCAAAGCCTACTGAGCCTACTCCCCCAGAGCCTGAAATCAGTGGACTCAGTGGTCTCCTTGAAACTAACCTGTGCAGGCTTTGGTGGGACCTTCTCGTCATCACTAGCTTCTCTTCATGCTGCTGTTTCTACCAATTCTGTCTTTCTCAGGATAATCACCTTCTGGTTTCTTCTCCCTTCACGTTTTTTATTTTTATTTTTTCTCACATTTTTATTTTTATATTTTTTAATAATCTTTTAATTTTGTTTATCTTGAGAGGTGTTATACATCATCAGGACAGCTGTGGCTACATCGTAGCTCATCTCCACCAGTGTGTGAATGACGCTATACAAATACAGGCCCTTTACTGTTCTTCTTCTGCTTCTTCTTCTTCTTCTTCTTCTTCTTCTTCTTCTTCTTCTTCTTCTTCTTCTTCTTCTTCTTCTTCTTCTTCTTCTTCTTCTTCTTCTTCTTCTTCTTCTTCTTCTTCTTCACAAGGCGGAACGGTTCCTGGCTCTAGTTTCAGGCACATTAGATTTCTGGTTGCTGCAGGAACTCTTCTGTTCACACTCAACGACTCTTTCCTCAGCCGTAGGACCACACTTTCATTTCTGATGACAGCAGTCACATGGACACACACACACACACACACACACACACACACACACACACACACACACACACACACACACACACACACACACACACACACACACACACACACACACACACTTGGGCTCATATGAACCATTCTGAGGGACATGCTAGTGTTTTCCATGCAGATGTTGTGCACATCTGCTCTGGGAGGCTAATGTGGTTGCATGTTGTGGAGCCTGCTGGATCTCACTGGTTTCCATACTGACCCAGCATTCTAAAGGTGGGCGGTGCAAACAGCTGTTTACAGCAGCAGCTGGTGGTTACTCACCAGACTGTTATCCTCCCTCTCACACACTTACAACCAAAGCTTTTATTTTTTCTGCTGCTGAGACTGGAATCCGCTCCAGAGACAGACGATGATAACTCCCCGAACGTCACACACATGCAGCTTATAGCCTTCAAAAGGTCGGTGAAAAGAGTGAAATCAGCCTTTTTTCTAAACTCTTACGTCGCTGGTCACAAAACATTTTCTGTTCTTTGAACCAAATAATAATTTTACTGTGAAAATCTACTTTTATTTGAACACGTAAGGAATTATTGTAGCTCTGATAAGTTAAAGACATGAGCAGAGAAAGAGTTTTTTGTTGATGGAGTTAAAGATCAGATGGATAAGGTCTGATTGGTCGTCCACTTCCTGGATCTGATGTGTGGAAATGTGAGTCCCCTCACAGGCCCTGGCTCACTCTGCCTCCCGGTTACCGAGGATGACATCATAAAGTGTTGACATTTGAAATGACAGTTTTATTAACTCTTTAATTAAAATCACGTTATATTAAAGCACATTGAAAACACGCGGCACGCCACCAGAAGGCTAACCGCTAGTCAGGGATGGACTAGGAACTAGGAAGGCTGGGAACCTTC
>SSNQ01000134.1:487140-489640 GCA_006942095.1 Nothobranchius kuhntae | reverse complement strand
AGAGATGGGTCTGAAGCTGCTATGGAGAGAGGGGTCGAGACTCGGTTTTTTAAGAAGCGGGTGGATTACAGCGTTCTTAAAGTAAGCAGGGACCTGACCAGAGACCAGAGAAGCATTAATTATAGAGAGCACGCTGGGACCGATGGACTGAAAAGCACTTTTAAACAAAGATGAGGGTAAGATGTGGAGGGGGCATGCAGAGGTCTTCATAGAGTTAACTAGTTTGGTTAACTCGGGCACAGAAACAGGAGCAAAGTTATCTAGGATGATGGGCCTGGTTGGAGTCGGGAGAGACGGCGATAAGGCTGAAGGAGAGATGCTAGATCTAACCTTATTGACTTTGTCCACAAAGAAAGAAAGTCCCCCCCCCCCCCCCCAAATTACGTCCATGCCTGGAAGAACCTTCCTGAGGCGTCACTGATGTTTTTCTGAATCTGAATTTAGTGACCCAGAACAACACCAGCCTTCACCCGCTGCTTCCTGCTAAACAATGAGCTCAGGATTCACTTCTCTGTTCTTTCATGACTGCACTTCCAGACAAACACCAGCAAACTCAGAATGTGGCAACATCTGGTGGAAAACAGGAAAGTTCTCAGGAGCAGAGGAACATTTCCAGAAAGCAACGTCCCGACCCATTCTGCAGAACACCGTCCCCCTGGAGGATTAGTCAGTGTCTGCATCTGCAGCTTTAGTATGTAGGAGGAATAATGCAGACGTGTTGATGACTCCCAGTAACACCAGAAACCCACATGATGACTCCTGAAGCATCCATCACTGTCCACAGGCTCCCCCCATCCCCCGAGTGCAGGATGGCAGCAACACAGTCTGCTGCTCGGCTGAGGTTCAGCACATCATCATCATCATCTCTGTAGATGTTGTGAGCATGGGCTTTACTGGACTGCTGTACCCAACAACAGGAGAACTAAACAAGTCCAGATGAGACCGTCTGGGTTTTATTAGACATGGAAGCTTCAACAGTTGCTCTGCTTTGATTTATCCCAACATCACTGACTAATCCGTCTTCATGTGAAACACGTTGGTGTGTCCTCGAGCTTCAAACCCAGAGCTGTGTGTGTCTTCTCCTGCGTGATGGAGCACCGAACCAGAAGGACTGAGTCAGAACTAAACGGATCAGGGACATGTTGGGTCCAGGTCCAGGAACTGGCCCAAACCTTTAATCCCACTGAGAGCTTGTGGTCCATCCTCTGGAGGCAGGAGGACAAACAACCCAAGATCGATGATGAAGAAGGAGCTTTATCCATCAGGGTCTGGAGGTCCAGGTGAACTCTGGAGGTCTAGAAGGACTGGAGATGTGGAGTCAGTGAAGGTGAAACACTCGCCTGAAGATCTACATCACAGGAAAGTAGAACCTGCCCACAGCTGGAGACGATTTTGTTTTTAGGTTCAACACAATTTACAAATCTCTTGTTTCTCTTCACTTTCCATCTCTCGCTGCTTCATCTCACCCTGCTGTTCTTCACATGGCCTCCTCATTTCTGTTTTCTCCTGTTGTTAGGCCTGTCTCCATGACAACCAAACTTGTGACTCTGGTAGAAGAGAGTGGAAACATAGATGACGAGAGACGGAGCCAATGAGAGAAACAGAAGCTAAATTCCTTGTAAATGTCATTTTACTCGGCCAATAAATCTGAAGTCTGAGAAAACGCTGAGCCCCCCCAACAGAGATCTGTGCGAGAGTGAGCCCAGTTTCCAGCTTTCATCACGTTTAGGATGCACCAGAGAGGAACAACGCCGTAGAGCCGTTCTTCGTCTGCATGGTACAGACACAAGTTTAGACATCTTCGCGGTGGCGATAAATATCTGAACCTGTCGTAGAGTCAAATCAGAGTAAAAACAAAAGCATAAATGTAATTCCAACATTCTGCCTGCAGGGTGAAGGTGAGCCTGCTGGATGGAGCAGCTCCTAGCCCTCAGGTGTCTCTGGGTCCTACCCAAGGATCGCCAGGCTCGTTTCTGCACCTGGAGGTAACCGGGCTGGTAGAGAAGCGCTGTCACCTCTGAGCTTGCGTCTGCTTTTAGGGACTTCCAGCAGCATCCGAGCAGCCGACCTCAGACAGCGTGCGGGGGAGTAAAAGACCAGAAGCTCAGAGAGGATGAATGTGCAAACGCCCCATACCTTTCTGCCTCCAGGACGTCTCATTAACCTCTTAATGGCTGAAATGCTCATCCTTAATAATAATATTATAACGAATAATAAAATATTTTATGGTGTAATACTAATAAAAACTTTAAAATACCAGGTGTGTTTTATTATGTAAATCTATAACAACAGTGATAAAATAATACAACTGGCCCGTAACACCTGCAGACCCTCCACTAGAGGGCAGCAGACATGGATAGGGCACTGGACACTGCAGCTTTTGGATGAAGGTACTAATCCTGATGCTCCAGAGACACAACGGTCCACAAGGGGTCCCTCCGCGGGCGGTCTCATCCTTCCAAGCTCGGGCCCTCTACCAGAGAGGGTTCTGCTGGATCTC
>SSNQ01000134.1:467140-482140 GCA_006942095.1 Nothobranchius kuhntae | reverse complement strand
TCAGCAGAGCCAGGATTCCAAAGCTAAAGCCGAATCAGAAAGCAAGCGTACAGCTTGCTCTGAAACATCTACTGAGTTCATACCTGCTGCTGCAACAGCTCAGAAGGCTCAAAGAACTCGAAAAACACCTTTGACTCAATCACCTTTGCCAACGCCTCTAGAGACACCAGCACCTGCCCAAGTTAAACCTGACGGGGAAAGTCCGAAGCTAATTTCTTCTCCGGCTGATGTTCACTGCAGTGCTTTAACAGACATTATGAAAAAGCAAAATGAGATAACTGAGATGCTTGTAAAACAACAGACTGTCACTGCTTCCAACTATAGAGATCCCTGTTTTTAGTGGTGATCTTTTGTATTTTAGATCTTTTCTTAAAGCTTTTGAGCAAGAAATAGAAGCTAAAACAGATGACATGCAGGATAGGCGTTATTATTTAGAGCAGTATACCACAGGACAGCCCCGAATACTGGTGAAAAGTTGCATGCACACGAGTCCACAAACCGCTTATGTCGAAGCAAAAAAGCAGCTAGAGTGGAACTTTGGTAACAGAGCAAAAACAACTTCTGCATTTGTGGACAAAGCTCTAAACTGGACCGTTATAAAGTCCGATGATGCTACAGCATTAAGAGCTTACACACTGTTTTTAAGAAGCTGCTTCAACACAATGAATGAAGCTGGGCTTATCGATGAGATAGGAAACTCAACCAATATGAGGATTCTTGTTTCAGAGCTGCCCTTCAGACTTGGAGATAAGAGGCAGATAATAGTTGTTGACATCGCAGAAAAGTGCAATCGCAGAGCAAGCTTCAAAGATTTTCTTGATTTTCTTGAAAAGCAAACAAACGCTGCATTAGACCCAGTTTTTGGAGAAAGTCAAAAGAAAAGAGTGCAAAACCATCAAAAGCACCTTTTAAAACTAAAAGCAGCAGCGTTGCTACTTGTGTTGCTGTAGTTTCAGAACAGAACAGTAGAATTTGGAACAGATTCGGTTAAACCATAAAGATAAAGTTTGTGTTCAAACTCTGTGCATGTTTTGTAGCAGCAGTCATTCTATTGAAAAATGTGATTTATTCAAGCAGAAAGCAAAGAAAAGGTGGAATTCCTTAAGAGTAAAGATTTGTGCTTTGATTGTTTACAGAAGGGTCATATGAGTAAACACTGTCCAGCGTGTCTGAAATGTCACGTCTGTAATAAAACTCACCCAGCTGTTCTGCACATGGAATCTAAAGAATAGTGGCAAGCACTTAAGACCGAAAGTAAAGAATCATCAGTTTCAAATGCTCTTGTATCTTTGAACCTGGGTAGCCATACTGGGGCCGGTCCTAATGAATGTGCTTTGTCAGTGGTTCCGGTCAAAGTAAAGTTGGGAAACGGTACAAAGGTTGTTGAGACTTATGCCTTTCTTGACCCGGGCAGCTCTGCAACATTTTGTACTGAAGCTTTGATGATGCAGTTAAATGCACCTGGAAAGAAAGTTGAAATCATGTTAAAACCATGGGTCAGGACAGACCTGTTAGTAGCTATAAACTCTCTGGTCTGGAAGTAGCTGCTTTAAAAGAAAAGGAGTATTTAAGGTTGCCTGATGTGAATACTCAAAGATCCATTCCTGTCACCAAAGAAACTGTCCCTACAGAGGAGGACTTAAGAAAATGGTCTCACTTAAAGGATGTTGAGTTGACACCAGTAGATGCTGGCATTGGGCTGTTTATTGGTGTAAATTCACCCAAAGCTTTGGAACCTTGGAAAGTAGTTAACAGTGAAGGTAATGGGCCTTACGCTATGCTAACTCGCCTTGGTTGGGTTGTTAACGGTCCACTCGACATTGGTTATGGAAAGATGGAGCATGAAACTGGTTCTATTCAGGTAAATCGTACCTCTATTAGTAATCTGGAAGAAATGCTGGTTAAACAGTACAATCAAGATTTTGTGGAGCACCAGTGTGATGAGCGTGCAGAAATGTCGGTAGAAGACGAGCAGGTCATGGGCATAATGTCAAAGTCAGCTGTGCTAAGAGACGGCCATTATTACTTGAAATTACCTTTTCGAAAATCTGAAGTAAAAATGCCCGACAACAAGCGGGTAGCACAGCAGAGGGCGCAATGTCTGCAAAGACGGTTCCAGAAGGATCTTTTATTCTTTGAAGAGTACAAAGTGTGTATGCATAATGTTAATGTGGAGGGACATTCAGAAATCATACCACAAGATCAGTTAGAACATGAAGAGGGAAACGTGTGGTATATACCTCATCATGGGGTCTACCACCCCCGCAGGAAAACCCTGCCTGTTGTGTATGATTGTGCCTCAACATTTGCTGGAACATCACTGAACAAAGAACTATTGCAAGGACCAGATTTGACTAGCAACTTAATCGGCGTGCTTATTCGCTTTAGAAAAGGTCCAATAGCCCTTATGACAGACATAAAAGGGATGTTCCACCAAGTGAGAGTAGCTAAGGAACATGTACATTATTTACGGTTTCTCTGGTGGCCTGATGGTGATCTGACAAAAGATCTGGCAGAACATAAAATGTTGGTCCACATTTTTGGTGCAGCATCTTCCCCCAGCTGTGCAACTTATGCATTATTGAAAACTGCTGATGACGACCAACATCTCTATCCAGAGGAGGTTATAAACACAATCAGACAGAGTTTCTATGTAGATGACTGTCTTAAATCTGTCCACTCTGTTGAGCAGGCCATCGCCCTCTATCAGCAACTCACAGAAGTGTGTGCAGAAGGGGAATTTATGCTCAATAAGTGGGTATGTAGTGATTGCTCTGTTCTTTCTCAGATCCCAAAGGAAAACCGAGCCGCAGGTGTAAAGACACTAGATCTTAGTCAGGACCAGCTTCCCACAGAAAGAGCCCTAGGAATACGATGGGATGTTGAACATGATGTTTTCTCTTTTGGCATTGTGAAAAAGCCTAAGCCACTTACAAGACGAGGCATTTTGTCCAGTGTTAGCTCCGTTTACGACCCTTTGGGTTTTTTGGCTCCTGTTGTTCTCCCTGCGAAACAAATTCTGCAGCATTTCTGTAGAATGAAGTTCGGCTGGGATGAAAACATACCAGCAGAAATGGCACAAACTTGGCAGAGATGGGTTGAGGATTTGGTTCTTCTTGATAAGTTTATTATCAGAAGATGTATCACACCCAATGGATTTGGAGAGGTAAAAAGTGCCCAGTTGCACCACTTCTGTGATGCTAGTGAGGCTGGATATGGTTCTGTCTCTTACCTTAGGCTAACTAACGACAAACAAGAGGTGTGTGTTGCTTTTGTCATGGGTAAAGCAAGGGTGGCTCCATTAAAACAAGTCACCATACCACGCCTTGAACTTGCTGCTGCAGTTTTGGCTGTACGCGTGGACAAAATGCTGTAGAGTGAACTTGGACTTAATCTGACTGAATCAGTCTTCTGGTCTGACAGCACATGTTTTACAGTACATTGCAAATACAACAACCAGGTTTAAGACCTATGTAGCTAACAGAGTTTACATCATCCGTGCTCTGACAAAGGTTTCTCAGTGGAGATACTTCAGTTCAAAGTTGAATCCAGCTGATGCAGCTCCTCGTGGCATGAAGGTTGACGCTTTCCTAAAATCTTCCACCTGGATTAGTGGTCCAGAATTTCTCACCAAACCCAAGGTCCACTGGCCAGTGTGCACTAAAGAGATTCAGACTCAGAGGTGAAAGATGAGCTCCTAACCTGTGCAACTGTGAAAAAATAAGAGGAGTGCCCCATTACTAAGCTGCTGAAGTACTTCTCCAGCTGGAAAAAGTTAAAAAGGTGTGTGGCGTGGATCCTGAAGCGGAAAGAGCGACTCAAGCTGCAAATAGTGAAAAAACAGTTTTTGAACGTACCTGTAGAAGTCAAACGTGACAAAAAGGAAAATAAATGGGATGCAGTGCTCACAGCTGAAGATCTGTCAATGGCTGAGAAAGCTATAGTGACCTTTGTGCAAACAAATCATTTTGGAGATGAACTGACTGCTTTGAGTTCTGGTTCTGTGAAGAAGTGGAGTTGTCTGTACAGGCTTGACCCTGTTGTCTCAGATGGTGTGTTGAGAGTGGGTGGAAGACTGAGCAAAGCAGTCTTACCTGAGGAATCCAAACACCCTGTAATTTTGCCAAAAGAAAGCCATGTTTCAAAGCTCATTCTTCAACATATCCATGAAAAGATTGGTCACAGAGGAAGAAATCACA
Organism: Nothobranchius kuhntae; assembly: GCA_006942095.1. Classification (NCBI taxonomy): domain Eukaryota; kingdom Metazoa; phylum Chordata; class Actinopteri; order Cyprinodontiformes; family Nothobranchiidae; genus Nothobranchius; species Nothobranchius kuhntae. Next base: position 477,941 of record SSNQ01000134.1, on the reverse strand, counting down.
TGCTTTCAACACTTCACCGCCACTACAGGATCCCACATGCTAATTCAGCTGCTAGAAAAATGATCAGAGACTGTATGGTGTGTCAAAGACAAAGGCAAAAGCCAGGTGAATGATGGTGATGGTGATGATGTATAGATATCATCATGATGATGATGATGTATGAATATAATGGTGATGATGGTGATGGTGTTGGTGATGGTGATGGTGATGATGATGGTGTTGATGTTGGTGTTGGTGATGATGGTGATGGTGATGATGTATAGATATCATCATGATGATGATGATGTATGAATATAATGGTGATGATGGTGATGGTGTTGGTGATGGTGATGATGGTGGTGATGATAATGATGATGATGATGATGATGATGATGATGGTGATGGTGTTGGTGATGGTGATGATGGTGATGGTGATGATGATGGTGTTGATGTTGGTGTTGGTGATGATGGTGATGGTGATGATGATGGTGGTGATGATGATGGTGTTGGTGTTGTGTTGGTGATGATGATGGTGGTGATGATGATGGTGTTGGTGATGTTGGTGATGATGGTGATGGTGATGATGGTGGTGATGGTGATGATGATGGTGTTGGTGATGGTGATGATGATGGTGTTGGTGATTGTGATGGTGATGATGGTGATGATGGTGTTGATGGTGTTGGTGATGATGATGGTGTTGGTGATGATGGTGAAGATAATGATGATGGTGATGGTGATGATGATGGTGTTGGTGATGATGATGGTGTTGGTGTGATGGTGATGATGGTGTTGGTGGTGATGGTGTTGGTGGTGATGGTGATGATGGTGTTGGTGGTGATTGTGATGGTGATGATGGTGATGATGGTGTTGGTGGTGATGGTGATGATGGTGATGGTGATGATGGTGTTGGTGGTGATGGTGATGATGATGATGGTGATGATGATGATGGTGGAGGTGATGATGGTGGCGATGATGATGGTGGCGATGATGATGGTGGTGATGGTGATGATGATGGTGATGGTGATGGTGATGATGATGGTGTTGGTGATTGTGATGGTGATGATGGTGATGATGGTGGTGGTGGTGATGGTGATGGTGGTGATGGTGATGGTGATGGTGATGGTGATGATGATGGTGATGGTGATGGTGATGGTGATGATGATGGTGTTGGTGATGATGGTGATGGAGATGATGATGGTGATGATGATGATGTATAAATATAATGGTGAGGATGATGGTGATGATGGTGATGATGATGGTGCTGGTGATGATGGTGGTGGTGATGATGATGATGGTGATGATGATGGTGTTGGTGATGTTGGTGATGATGGTGATGGTGATGATGGTGGTGATGGTGATGATGATGATTGTGATGATGATGGTGTTGTTCATGGTGATGATGATGGTGATGATCATGGTGATGATGATGGTGGTGATGGTGATGATGATGGTGTTGGTGATGGTGATGATGATGATGGTGGTGATGGTGGTGGTGATGGTGATGGTGATGATGATGGTGATGGTGATGGTGATGGTGATGATGATGGTGATGGTGATGGTGATGATGATGATGGTGGAGGTGATGATGGTGGGTGATGATGGTGGCGATGATGATGGTGGTGATGGTGATGATGATGGTGATGGTGGTGTTGGTGATGATGGCGGTGATGGTGGTGATGGTGATGATGATGATGATGGTGTTGGTGATGTTGGTGATGATGATGGTGATGGTGATGGTGGTGATGGTGATGGTGGTGATGGTGATGATGATGGTGATGGTGATGATGATGGTGATGGTGATGATGATGATGATGATGATGATGATGATGATGATGATGATGGTGGTGGAGGTGATGATGGTGATGATGATGATGATAAGGATGATGGTGATGGTGATGATGATGGTGATGGTGATGATGATGGTGTTGGTGATGTTGGTGATGATGATGGTGATGGTGATGGTGATGGTGATGATGATGATGATGATGATGATGATGGTGATGATGATGATGGTGTTGGTGATGATGTGGTGTTGGTATATTATTGCTATCATTATTAATAACTGTACAGACATGAGTCTGATCAGTCTGATGAGGAGGAAATGTTCGACTGCAGATTATTTCTGGATGAAGAACTGATTCATAATTTGTTCTTCTGACTTTTCTTGAATCTTTTAGCAGTAAATCAGTTCCAGTTAGTGAAACCTGCCGCATGAGGACTATATCCTCACCTTTGATACATGAAGGTTCCCTCAAATAAAAACAAAGTTTATTCTAATAGAAACTGTCTCAGATTAAAAAAGACATGTTAACTCCAAGAAGACCCCCCCCACACACACACACACACGCACACACACACACACACACACACCACCCTCAGCTCATGATGCTCCTCCTCTTCATTGGTCACATGGTGATGATTGTACAACCATCGCCACCTAGAGGATGCTGGTCTTCGGCACACCAGTGAAACCTCTAGGTGAGATCAGGTGCTGTTCTTCAGCCTTTAACCCAGGTCATGAAATACATTTTGCTAGCAGATGAAGAAAAATCACATTCAACAGATTCTCTGACTTCTTCCTTTAGTTCAAGCTGAGACACCTTGTTCTTGTCCACAGATCTCAGACCCATGGCCTGCATTCAAAAATGAAGTATTTTTGAACTGAATTGGAATTTATATATAACCTTCTAGAGGTTTACAACCCCCCAAGGCACTTCATAACAAAACAATCATTAATACTTTCACACAGAGGTGGCGATGAGCTACATCATAGTCACAGCTGCCCTGCCCTCTATAGAAAAGAGCTTCTTCTTTTTATTCGTAGCAGCAAATTTCAACTGGGTCCCCAGAGAGCAAGTCATTATAATTATTCAAGTCCAAAACTAATCTAATATTGTTAGAAATGTGACGTCCAGGTAAGAAGCCATTTTGGGATTCATGGATTACATCGTTAATTCCGTATTTTAGTCGTTTGACTATTACTGATGCTAGAATTTTGTAATCGTTGTTTAATAAAGTAATGCCACGCCAATTATCTATTAAAAGGTTGTCTTTATTAGGTTTTGGGATTCGCGTTATTAAACCTTGTTTCAAAGAGTGAGGTCATTCTTCATTATTTAAGGACTCATTATACACTGCCAAAGGGAAATTAGAAGCTTCTGCAGTAAACTTTTGGTAAAATTTGCCTGTGAGGCGAATTTATCTATTTTTCCATCAAATTAGTCCTTTAATTTAATGACTCCAGCAGACCTGTTGGATCCGCTGGTTTTTCCAGAATGTTTCATCCTCTAAGCAAGACGTTTTCCTGAAGAAAATAAAATCTGTTTCCTTACAGAACAAGAAAAATGCTTTTTTTACAATATTTGGCGGACCGCTGGTGTTTATCAAAATGAAAGTAAGCTCCAGAAATAAGACTTAAGAGAAACTATCACCTGAACAAAACGACTCCTAGATTAGGTATTTGACCTTTTAACCTTGTTAAGTAAAACATTTTGTGTGACGGATGAAATGCTTTGGAAAACTATTCAGCCTAGAAATAACAACTGAACATTTGGGATATACTTGTGTTATAAACAGAGTCACAAACTATCTACTGTTATTGAGAGGAATATAGAGTTATAACAAATCACTGTTGGGAACTCGATCCAAGTATTTCCTAAGAGCTAGGATGTGAAGTACAGTCGATCAGGACCAATCCCTGCGCAGCTCTTTATTTATGACTCAGTTCAGTTTTCAGATGGCCGGTGGATGTCCTTACATTTATGAAACCTTTGACTCCCACAGAGTAAGCCTTGCTCCCATCTGCGTGCTCTTTCGATGAGGCGCCACAGCGCCGCTCTCTTCTCTTCATCGACTTTAGTCGAGTCTTCTCCAAAACGAAGCTTTTTCTCGCGTAGGTAAGCGTTGTTTGTCGCAGCTCTCCAGGCCTCATCCCTGATGAAGCGAACAGGATGATGCTGCTGCGGGTTTTGCCGTCTGCTCGTTTCCCCAGCCTGTGTGTGATGTCCATTCCCTCCGCTGCTTTGACATCCATTCCTGGTGAAATCTTTTGACAGATGTCCGCCACTCTCTGTTTGATCTTGTTATCTTCCTCAGGTAGGCCATAGAGTCGCAGGCTCCGTCTCCACTTGCAGCGTTCAGCATCAGTCACCTGCTCCTTCAGTGAAACTATCTCCACCTGATGCTTTCCACATTGCTTCTTCAGGGCCGCATTTTCCAGTTTTATATCATTTTTCTCTTCGTGTGCGAACTTTTGATACCTGCTGCGTTGCTGCTTATCGGATGTGTCAGCTCGTCTGCTCTATGGNGATGATGATGGTGATGATGATGATGATGATGATGATGATGATGATGATGATGATGATGATGATGATGATGATGATGATGATGATGATGGTGATGATGATGATGATGATGATGATGATGGTGTTGGTGATGATGGTGATGGTGATGATGATGGTGTTGGTGATGTTGGTGATGATGGTGATGGTGATGATGGTGGTGATGGTGATGATGATGATTGTGATGATGATGGTGTTGTTCATGGTGATGATGATGGTGATGATCATGGTGATGATGATGGTGGTGATGGTGATGATGATGGTGTTGGTGATGGTGGTGATGATGGTGTTGGTGATGATGGTGAAGATAATGATGATGGTGATGGTGATGATGATGGTGTTGGTGATGATGGTGGTGTTGGTGATGGTGATGATGATGATGGTGATGATGATGGTGATGATGATGGTGATGATGATGATGATGATGATGATGATGGTGTTGGTGATGATGGTGATGGAGATGATGATGGTGATGATGATGATGTATAAATATAATGGTGATGATGATGGTGATGATGGTGATGATGATGGTGTTGGTGATGATGGTGTTGGTGAAGATGATGATGGTGATGATGATGATGTATAAATATAATGGTGATGATGATGGTGATGGTGGTGATGGTGAGGATGATGGTGATGATGGTGATGGTGGTGGTGGTGGTTATGGTGAGGATGATGGTGATGATGGTGATGATGATGATGATGATGATGTGTTGGTGATGATGGTGTTGGTGATAATGGTGATGGAGATGATGATGGTGATGATGATGATGTATAAATATAATGGTGATGATGATGGTTATGGTGAGGATGATGGTGATGATGGTGATGATGATAATGGTGTTGGTGATGATGGTGATGATGGTGGTGTTGGTGTTGGTGATGATGGTGGTGATGGTGATGGTGATGGTGTGGTGTTGGTGATGATGTGGTGTTGGTGATGATGGTGAAGATAATGATGATGGTGATGGTGATGATGATGGTGTTGGTGATGATGATGGTGTTGGTGATGATGGTGAAGATAATGATGATGGTGATGGTGATGATGATGGTGTTGGTGATGATGATGGTGGTGGTGATGGTGATGATGATGGTGTTGGTGATGGTGATGATGATGGTGTTGGTGATTGTGATGGTGATGATGGTGGTGGTGGTGTTGGTGGTGATGGTGTTGGTGATAATGGTGATGGAGATGGTGATGGTGATGATGATGATGGTTGGTGATGATGTCGGTGATGGTGGTGTTGGTGATGATGGCGGTGATGGTGGTGATGGTGATGATGATGATGATGGTGTTGGTGATGTTGGTGATGATGATGGTGATGGTGATGGTGGTGATGGTGATGGTGGTGATGGTGATGATGATGGTGATGGTGATGATGATGGTGATGGTGGTGATGGTGATGATGATGATGGTGATGTTGGTGATGATGATGGTGATGGTGATGGTGATGATGATGGTGTTGGTGATGTTGGTGATGGTGATGATGATGGTGTTGGTGATTGTGATGGTGATGATGGTGATGATGGTGTTGGTGGTGATGGTGTTGGTGGTGATGGTGATGATGGTGTTGGTGGTGATTGTGATGGTGATGATGGTGATGATGGTGTTGGTGGTGATGGTGATGATGGTGATGGTGATGATGGTGTTGGTGGTGATGGTGATGATGATGATGGTGATGATGATGATGGTGGAGGTGATGATGGTGGCGATGATGATGGTGGTGATGGTGATGATGATGGTGATGGTGGTGTTGGTGATGATGTGGTGTTGGTGATGATGATGGTGATGGTGGTGTTGGTGATGATGATGGTGATGGTGATGGTGGTGTTGGTGATGGTGATGATGATGGTGGTGATGGTGATGGTGATGGTGATGGTGATGATGATGGTGATGGTGATGGTGATGGTGATGATGATGGTGATGGTGATGGTGATGATGATGATGGTGGTGATGGTGATGATGATGATGATGGTGTTGGTATATTATTTCTATCATTATTAATAACTGTACAGACCTGAGTCTGATCAGTCTGATGAGGAGGAAATGTTCGACTGTAGATTATTTCTGGATGAAGAACTGATTCATAATTTGTTCTTCTGACTTTTCTTGAATCTTTTAGCAGTAAATCAGTTCCAGTTAGTGAAACCTGCCGCATGAGGACTATATCCTCACCTTTGATACATGAAGGTTCCCTCAAATAAAAACAAAGTTTATTCTAATAGAAACTGTCTCAGATTAAAAAAGACATGTTAACTCCAAGAAGACCCCCCCCACACACACACACACACGCACACACACGCACACACACACACACACACACCACCCTCAGCTCATGATGCTCCTCCTCTTCATTGGTCACATGGTGATGATTGTACAACCATTGCCACCTAGAGGATGCTGGTCTTCGGCACACCAGTGAAACCTCTAGGTGAGATCAGGTGCTGTTCTTCAGCCTTTAACCCAGGTCATGAAATACATTTTGCTAGCAGATGAAGAAAAATCACATTCAACAGATTCTCTGACTTCTTCCTTTAGTTCAAGCTGAGACACCTTGTTCTTGTCCACAGATCTCAGACCCATGGCCTGCATTCAAAAATGAAGTATTTTTGAACTGAATTTGAATTTATATATAACCTTCTAGAGGTTTACAACCCCCCAAGGCACTTCATAACAAAACAATCATTAATACTTTCACACAGAGGTGGCAATGAGCTACATCATAGTCACAGCTGCCCTGCCCTCTATAGAAAAGAGCTTCTTCTTTTTATTCGTAGCAGCAAATTTCAACTGGGTCCCCAGAGAGCAAATAATTATAATTATTCAAGTCCAAAACTAATCTAATATTGTTAGAAATGTGACGTCCAGGTAAGAAGACATTTTGGGATTCATGGATTACATCGTTAATTCCGTATTTTAGTCGTTTGACTATTACTGATGCTAGAATTTTGTAATCGTTGTTTAATAAAGTAATGCCACGCCAATTATCTATTAAAAGGTTGTCTTTATTAGGTTTTGGGATTCGCGTTATTAAACCTTGTTTCAAAGAGTGAGGTCATTCTTCATTATTTAAGGACTCATTATACACTGCCAAAGGGAAATTAGAAGCTTCTGCAGTAAACTTTTGGTAAAATTTGCCTGTGAGGCGAATTTATCTATTTTTCCATCAAATTAGTCCTTTAATTTAATGACTCCAGCAGACCTGTTGGATCCGCTGGTTTTTCCAGAATGTTTCATCCTCTAAGCAAGAGAGACGTTTTCCTGAAGAAAATAAAATCCGTTTCCTTACAGAACAAGAAAAATGCTTTTTTTTACAATATTTGGCAGACCGCTGGTGTTTATCGAAATGAAAGTAAGCTCCAGAAATAAGACTTAAGAGAAACTATCACCTGAACAAAACGACTCCTAGATTAGGTATTTGACCTTTTAACCTTGTTAAGTAAAACATTTTGTGTGACGGATGAAATGCTTTGGAAAACTATTCAGCCTAGAAATAACAACTGAACATTTGGGATATACTTGTGTTATAAACAGAGTCACAAACTATCTACTGTTATTGAGAGGAATATAGAGTTATAACAAATCACTGTTGGGAACTCGATCCAAGTATTTCCTAAGAGCTAGGATGTGAAGTACAGTCGATCAGGACCAATCCCTGCGCAGCTCTTTATTTATGACTCAGTTCAGTTTTCAGATGGCCGCTGGATGTCCTTACATTTATGAAACCTTTGACTCCCACAGAGTAAGCCTTGCTCCCATCTGCGTGCTCTTTTGATGAGGCGCCACAGCGCCGCTCTCTTCTCTTCATCGTCTTTAGTCGAGTCTTCTCCAAAACGAAGCTTTTTCTTGCGTAGGTAAGCGTTGTTTGTCGCAGCTCTCCAGGCCTTATCCCTGATGAAGCGAACAGGATGATGCTGCTGCGGGTTTTGCCGTCTGCTCGTTTCCCCAGCCTGTGTGTGATGTCCATTCCCTCCGCTGCTTTGACATCCAGTCCTGGTGAAATCTTTTGACAGATGTCATGGGCTGCATGGTGGCGCAGTGGTTGGCACTGTTGCCTCGCAGCACGAAGGTCGCAGGTTCAAAACTCGGCTGCGGCCTTTCTGCGTGGAGTTGCGTGTTCTCCCCATGCATGCGTGGGTTTCCTCCGGGTACTCCGGTTTCCCCCACAGATCACAACATGCCCTATAGGTTATAAAAATTGTACGTCGCTTTGGATAAAAGCGTCTGCTAAATGAATAAACAGATGTCCGCCACTCTTTGTTTGATCTTGTTATCTTCCTCAGGTAGGCCATAGAGTCGCAGGCTCCGTCTCCACTTGCAGCGTTCAGCATCAGTCACCTGCTCCTTCAGTGAAACTATCTCCACCTGATGCTTTCCACATTGCTTCTTCAGGGCCGCATTTTCCAGTTTTATATCATTTTTCTCTTCGTGTGCGAACTTTTGATACNATCACATTCAACAGATTCTCTGACTTCTTCCTTTAGTTCAAGCTGAGACACCTTGTTCTTGTCCACAGATCTCAGACCCATGGCCTGCATTCAAAAATGAAGTATTTTTGAACTGAATTGGAATTTATATATAACCTTCTAGAGGTTTACAACCCCCCAAGGCACTTCATAACAAAACAATCATTAATACTTTCACACAGAGGTGGCGATGAGCTACATCATAGTCACAGCTGCCCTGCCCTCTATAGAAAAGAGCTTCTTCTTTTTATTCGTAGCAGCAAATTTCAACTGGGTCCCCAGAGAGCAAGTCATTATAATTATTCAAGTCCAAAACTAATCTAATATTGTTAGAAATGTGACGTCCAGGTAAGAAGCCATTTTGGGATTCATGGATTACATCGTTAATTCCGTATTTTAGTCGTTTGACTATTACTGATGCTAGAATTTTGTAATCGTTGTTTAATAAAGTAATGCCACGCCAATTATCTATTAAAAGGTTGTCTTTATTAGGTTTTGGGATTCGCGTTATTAAACCTTGTTTCAAAGAGTGAGGTCATTCTTCATTATTTAAGGACTCATTATACACTGCCAAAGGGAAATTAGAAGCTTCTGCAGTAAACTTTTGGTAAAATTTGCCTGTGAGGCGAATTTATCTATTTTTCCATCAAATTAGTCCTTTAATTTAATGACTCCAGCAGACCTGTTGGATCCGCTGGTTTTTCCAGAATGTTTCATCCTCTAAGCAAGAGAGACGTTTTCCTGAAGAAAATAAAATCCGTTTCCTTACAGAACAAGAAAAATGCTTTTTTTTACAATATTTGGCAGACCGCTGGTGTTTATCGAAATGAAAGTAAGCTCCAGAAATAAGACTTAAGAGAAACTATCACCTGAACAAAACGACTCCTAGATTAGGTATTTGACCTTTTAACCTTGTTAAGTAAAACATTTTGTGTGACGGATGAAATGCTTTGGAAAACTATTCAGCCTAGAAATAACAACTGAACATTTGGGATATACTTGTGTTATAAACAGAGTCACAAACTATCTACTGTTATTGAGAGGAATATAGAGTTATAACAAATCACTGTTGGGAACTCGATCCAAGTATTTCCTAAGAGCTAGGATGTGAAGTACAGTCGATCAGGACCAATCCCTGCGCAGCTCTTTATTTATGACTCAGTTCAGTTTTCAGATGGCCGCTGGATGTCCTTACATTTATGAAACCTTTGACTCCCACAGAGTAAGCCTTGCTCCCATCTGCGTGCTCTTTTGATGAGGCGCCACAGCGCCGCTCTCTTCTCTTCATCGTCTTTAGTCGAGTCTTCTCCAAAACGAAGCTTTTTCTTGCGTAGGTAAGCGTTGTTTGTCGCAGCTCTCCAGGCCTTATCCCTGATGAAGCGAACAGGATGATGCTGCTGCGGGTTTTGCCGTCTGCTCGTTTCCCCAGCCTGTGTGTGATGTCCATTCCCTCCGCTGCTTTGACATCCAGTCCTGGTGAAATCTTTTGACAGATGTCATGGGCTGCATGGTGGCGCAGTGGTTGGCACTGTTGCCTCGCAGCACGAAGGTCGCAGGTTCAAAACTCGGCTGCGGCCTTTCTGCGTGGAGTTGCGTGTTCTCCCCATGCATGCGTGGGTTTCCTCCGGGTACTCCGGTTTCCCCCACAGATCACAACATGCCCTATAGGTTATAAAAATTGTACGTCGCTTTGGATAAAAGCGTCTGCTAAATGAATAAACAGATGTCCGCCACTCTTTGTTTGATCTTGTTATCTTCCTCAGGTAGGCCATAGAGTCGCAGGCTCCGTCTCCACTTGCAGCGTTCAGCATCAGTCACCTGCTCCTTCAGTGAAACTATCTCCACCTGATGCTTTCCACATTGCTTCTTCAGGGCCGCATTTTCCAGTTTTATATCATTTTTCTCTTCGTGTGCGAACTTTTGATACCTGCTGCGTTGCTGCTTATCGGATGTGTCAGCTCGTCTGCTCTATGGTTTACAGCTTATAAAACTGTCATCTGGAGCTCATACATAGA
>SSNQ01000134.1:448650-467130 GCA_006942095.1 Nothobranchius kuhntae | reverse complement strand
CATTTTGGGATTCATGGATTACATCGTTAATTCCGTATTTTAGTCGTTTGACTATTACTGATGCTAGAATTTTGTAATCGTTGTTTAATAAAGTAATGCCACGCCAATTATCTATTAAAAGGTTGTCTTTATTAGGTTTTGGGATTCGCGTTATTAAACCTTGTTTCAAAGAGTGAGGTCATTCTTCATTATTTAAGGACTCATTATACACTGCCAAAGGGAAATTAGAAGCTTCTGCAGTAAACTTTTGGTAAAATTTGCCTGTGAGGCGAATTTATCTATTTTTCCATCAAATTAGTCCTTTAATTTAATGACTCCAGCAGACCTGTTGGATCCGCTGGTTTTTCCAGAATGTTTCATCCTCTAAGCAAGAGAGACGTTTTCCTGAAGAAAATAAAATCCGTTTCCTTACAGAACAAGAAAAATGCTTTTTTTTACAATATTTGGCAGACCGCTGGTGTTTATCGAAATGAAAGTAAGCTCCAGAAATAAGACTTAAGAGAAACTATCACCTGAACAAAACGACTCCTAGATTAGGTATTTGACCTTTTAACCTTGTTAAGTAAAACATTTTGTGTGACGGATGAAATGCTTTGGAAAACTATTCAGCCTAGAAATAACAACTGAACATTTGGGATATACTTGTGTTATAAACAGAGTCACAAACTATCTACTGTTATTGAGAGGAATATAGAGTTATAACAAATCACTGTTGGGAACTCGATCCAAGTATTTCCTAAGAGCTAGGATGTGAAGTACAGTCGATCAGGACCAATCCCTGCGCAGCTCTTTATTTATGACTCAGTTCAGTTTTCAGATGGCCGCTGGATGTCCTTACATTTATGAAACCTTTGACTCCCACAGAGTAAGCCTTGCTCCCATCTGCGTGCTCTTTTGATGAGGCGCCACAGCGCCGCTCTCTTCTCTTCATCGTCTTTAGTCGAGTCTTCTCCAAAACGAAGCTTTTTCTTGCGTAGGTAAGCGTTGTTTGTCGCAGCTCTCCAGGCCTTATCCCTGATGAAGCGAACAGGATGATGCTGCTGCGGGTTTTGCCGTCTGCTCGTTTCCCCAGCCTGTGTGTGATGTCCATTCCCTCCGCTGCTTTGACATCCATTCCTGGTGAAATCTTTTGACAGATGTCCGCCACTCTCTGTTTGATCTTGTTATCTTCCTCAGGTAGGCCATAGAGTCGCAGGCTCCGTCTCCACTTGCAGCGTTCAGCATCAGTCACCTGCTCCTTCAGTGAAACTATCTCCACCTGATGCTTTCCACATTGCTTCTTCAGGGCCGCATTTTCCAGTTTTATATCATTTTTCTCTTCGTGTGCGAACTTTTGATACCTGCTGCGTTGCTGCTTATCGGATGTGTCAGCTCGTCTGCTCTATGGTTTACAGCTTATAAAACTGTCATCTGGAGCTCATACATAGATGGTTCCGGTAGTCCACTGTTACGTTTCTTGGGAGCTGGGCTACTCGATGGAGACTCATGGAGGGGGGCGGGTTCATCTCTTTCTCCTGTGAAACTTCATAGTCATCGCCGAGCACTTCATGCAGAGTCCTTTCTCTTTAATTCCATTTTTTTAGTTGGTGACTCATTTTTTCCTTTGTTGGTTTAGCTTGGCGCATTTCGCTAGCTTACAACTCACCGAACAGTTCTCCGCTGTAGTATTTTTTTTGTTTTTCCTTCTTCTTGTGACGTATATCCAAGTGTTACCGTTTTAAATGTGTACCAGGTCTTTAGTTAGTTTTATACTGAGGCGGTTTGTCGTATTTACGGGTCTTTAAAAGGTTTATAAAGGTTGGAGTCCAACAGGAGACGCTCTAGAATGTAACCGCTCTCGCCGCCATCTTGCCGGCCTTTCTTCTTCTTATTGTTCCACAAAGACTGGCAGGCCGAATGGGGCTCGAACCTGCAACCTTTTGGTTACAGGCCGAGCACTGAGATCCTCTGCCACCATGCTGGGTCTTCATCCTGATTCTGACAGAACTTTCTTCTAACCTGGTTGGACACCAGGTGGTGCACTGTCACCAGTAAGCAGCTGGAGGCCTGTCAGCTCATGTTTCAACATCAAATCATCTGATCCTTTTAACAAAGCTCTCTATTACGTATGGTTGGTCACTAAACTCAATAAGTGTTATTAAAATCTACCTGAAGTCATCTTGGTTTGATCGCTGGATCCAGACCAGCAGCTCCAGCGTGGACGGTCTTCAGACCTCCACTATCACAGTCTGGTGCCAACCCTAATCCTAACCCAGCCCAGCAGGGTGGAGTGATTGGTGGACAAGCTACAACCACCATGGCCACCACCACCGACATGAGCAAGTGTCCGACAGAGGCTGGAAGAGGACACAGCCCAGCTCTGGGTTGACTGCTGATGTGGACGCCTACTTGGTGAGCACGAGTGTGAGTCCCAACACTGAGGTGTGTGCAGTTTAAAAACACATCTTTACTACAGCTGAACTGATTTTCTCCCCCAAAAGATTCAAACTGGACTAAAAACCGTTGGAAGTTGAATGGCTGACCTTGTTCAGGACAGCCTTGTCCTGTCTGCTGACCCTGTTTCATGTTGTCTTCATGCTCCCGTTCATAAATATTCTGTCACATACAACAGTTTCTTCTGAGTTCTCGTATTTGGCAACACTTTAATCCATTCACTCGATGATCATTTAAATTTAATTTCATTCACCCAACAACTAGCTTTCAAATGATGAAGATGAAGAAGGTGATGCTGAGGATGATGATGAAGGTGATGATGAAGATGATGATGAAGGGAACAAGACAAACCATCCTGAAAGCAGAGCTGTGGAAATCCTGAATGGTTTAATAACCAACCCCGAATGAATGAATGAATGAATGAATGAATGAATGAATGAATGAATGAATGAATGAATGAATGGTTACCCCTGATCGAGTCTTCTAGCCTGTCTTTGTGCAGACATCTGGGATCAGTCTGCTCTGCTGAGAGGAATCTTAAGCAGGATTCCGGCTAGAATGTGTTTTCCTTCTTCCCGCTCATGCTGCTGGGATCCGGGTTATTCCCTGTGTCAGCGTCTGTGCCGAGTGTTTTTTTTAACCAGTTGGGAAAGGAGGGAAGAATGTTCTCAGATTTCACTCCAACACTGCTCCCTCTGGCTTTTACTTTAAAGGAGTTTTTCTTTTATTTTCTGGACGCTCGTGCCGCAGGAGAGACGGAGTCATGGCGACCTGAGGATTAAATCAGTTTATCAGAGAGGATGGGGATCGATCGGGATTGTTCACCCCCCCAAGTCCACCTAGGAGCTAGACATTAGCGACCCAAGGGCTTTTAACTTTTATGTTTATAGAAGAATGGCTGAACCAGCTGTTTGTGTGTGTGAGATCTGGGCTCAGGTGGGATAAATGAGCACCCGATGCACTGGAGAGGAATGATCCCAACCTGGGAAAACCAACATGGTAAGACTGTTTCCCTTCAGTTTCACAGAGAAGAGTTGAAACTCCTGATGTTCCGCATCTGGATTCAGGAGGAAAATGTTTAACTCATGTCTGAAAATCCTGACTAGAGAACCTGACTGCAGCCATGGGGAGGAGCATCATTTAGCATTCTTCAGTCTACATTTAGAAAACAAAGCTATGTTGGCGTTACACATGGTGTAGTACTGAGATAGAGCAACCCTAACCCTAGAGACATGACAACTTCCACACACATGAACATAACCCTACGTGGCGGCATCGTGGGTAAACTCTTCATGACAGTAAAAGAAGGTGTCAGACTGCAAAGATGTGATGAAGGAAACAGCTGGCTCTGAGACACGTTGAGAGCCCCCAGGTGTCCTCCAGGCTGCTCTGAGTGAGGTGGAAGACCAAAGTGAAGCTAGCTGATGATGAACTTCACAGCAAAAACCTGATTAACACACAAATGTGAGCAGGGTGGTGAGCAGCTGTTTACAAAAAAGGTCAAACTGCAAATTGTAGGTTTAAACATTCAAACATTTTTTCTTCCTCGTTTCAAAGCGTTCCTGAGGTTTCACGTTTCTAATCGGTTCCACATGCAGAGCAGACAGAGCTGGGTTAACGTGCCACATGGAAACCAGGAGAGGCTCTCAGCCTCCTCTACCCTCCCCTTGTGTCTCTACTGCTCAGCTCCCAGACATTTAGGCAACGCTTGGATTTCTAACTTCTCAGTGGGCGGGGCCTAGTTGTATCATCCTTTGTTGTTTTGTGTTGAACACGCAGTGTCTGGTCAACAACCTGGTCATGTGTTAAATACCAAAGGCATTATTATTATTACAATTATTATTATTGTTGTTGTTATTATTATTAATATTGTTATTGTTGTTGTTGTTGTTGTTATGATTATTGTTGTTGTTGTTGTTATTAATATTATTATTGTTGTTGTTGTTATTATTATTAGCCATAGAGACTAGCCGCCATCTTAGGTGGGTCTCCATTCACCTCCAGTGCATTCGTTTCTACTGAGGAAGGGCTTACCCGACTAAGAACACATTTTATCAATCTTGTCCACAAAATCAGGGCTCTATGCAAGATCTCACCCCATGGGGTCAGAATGACTACAAGAACTACATGGGGGACTATAAATCATCTGCAGAGAGCTGGGACCAAAGCATCAACATATGTACTGGACAATTCATGTCCATAGGTTAGAATTTTAAGGTTTTGTTCCCAAATGGGAGGTTCCCACCATCGCCATTTTGACTGTGTCACACGTCTCGTCACATCCAGAATATCCAAAGATGGGAAAAGAGGTGGAGCTGAGGGTGGGGCTGTTACGGTTGGAACAAATGAACCAATGTAGCTACTTAGCTAACCCAAGAAGCTAAGAAGAGCTCCGGGGACTGGGGTATGGACTGGTGTGGGAAGGGTTAATGAATAATCCTCCCAATCACACCCCTCCAGGTCACGCTGTCATTGCCCAGGGTGGGACCCCGGTAACCCTCCGGGCCGGGTACTCCGACTCTTTTACATCCATGAAAGATCCTGTGAACCGTTCTTTGTCTCACCCTTCACCTAAGACCAATTTGTCTTGGGAGACCCTACCAGGGGCACAAAGTGCCCCAAAAAACATAGCTCCTGGGATCATTAGGTCACTCAAACTCCTCCACCACGATAAGGTGACGGTTCAAGGAGGACTTTTGTTATTAACCAAATACTAATTTTCCACCATAGTCAGCAAATAAGTGGTTTCTTTCTCATTTTGTCTCACAGTTGAGGTACACCTCTGAGGGAAACGCCATGCCTCTCTCACCTTTTTAAGCGGGAGATCTTGCACACTTGGAGGCTGACTAAATACTTTGTTGCCCCACAGTGTCAGTAAGGTTTTGGATGGGATTTATTCATTTTCTTCTAAACACAGTAAGAAAAGCTGTCTGTAACCTGTTAAGGCTTGTGCATGTGTGTCCATGAGCCTTTTAGTAAACCCTAAACTGTCCCGAGGGCCTCATGGATGATATGCAGGAATGTATCCGGATGTGCAGAAGAGAGGAAAAATACAGGGAAGGCAGAAGGAAGGACTCGGAAGGTGTTTGATTATAAAAGACCGACTGTCAGGGTGTGTGAGGTTAATAGAGAAGACATGCTAGGTTCAATGATGCGAGCGAGTGTCGTGGCAGCATGGTGAAATACAGATAAACAACCGGTCAGATAACGGTACTGAAGCAGGCTGAAGCACAGCCTGGACTGAGACCAGACCGGTGAAACAAACGTGCTTTGGCTTCTGGGCCAGCGCCTCTTAGACTGGGTCCTGATCCTGTTGCATTGGTGTTTCTGCTGTGGCTGACCCTGGACCTGTTGGGTGATGATAGGTGTGTACAAACCAGACTCTGTCAGGGCGAGCCTTACACATCCAGAGGAATAAAGGGAGACTCTCAACTGTCCCGGATGGATCCAAGAAGAGAAGATTTCTCAAGCACCTGAAACATTCTTGCAGCTGAGTGGAGGAAAAGGGGGATGATAGAAAGCGGGAGATGTGGAAGAGACTCCAAGTCACAGAGGGATGGACATGCTCTTTTTGTTTGGGAAGGATTTCATCCTAATGGAACCAAGTCAGCTTCAGTGCTGATCCCTGATTGTTCTGTTGATTGTCCCTCTCTTCCTGCCGTAGTTATTCACATAACCTTCTACCTCATTTCAATGAAAACATGTCAAAATCCTGAATAATTTGATTGCAGTCAGACTCAGAGGCACGTGATGGATGGACAATTACAGACAGGGTGGTGTGGACATGGAGTCCTTTCAGATGTCTGGACCAGCCCACCGTGGTGGAGATCAAAGTGATGGAGGGAACTTGTGACTAGACCTTTTCACCTCTCTACCAGCATCTCTATCTGGGCGGTTTGCTTCGCTCGCCTGACTAAACACACAGATGGAGGTTAAAAAGCTTTAAAAGCTCCGACTTCAAAGCCACAAGGGTGAACCTCAGTTTTACATGTTATCATCACGCTAACGTTTGTCACACTGCTAAACCTCATGACTAATGACTTTGTTCTTTCAACCTACATCCACCCATCCATCCATCCATCCACCCACCCATCCATCCATCCATCCACCCATCCATCCATCCATCCACCCACCCATCCATCCATCCATCCACCCACCCATCCATCCACCCATCCATCCACCCATCCATCCATCCATCCACCCATCCATCCATCCATCCACACATCCACCCATCCATCCATCCATCCATCCACCCATCCATCCACCCATCCACCCATCCATCCATCCACACACCCACCCATCCATCCATCCATCCATCCATCCATCCATCCACACACCCACCCATCCATCCAACACCCACCCATCCATCCATCCATCCATCCATCCACACATCCACCCATCCATCCATCCACACACCCACCCATCCATCCATCCATCCATCCATCCATCCATCCATCCACACATCCATCCATCCATCCACACACCCACCCATCCATCCACCCATCCATCCATCCATCCATCCATCCATCCACCCATCCATCCATCCATCCATCCACCCATCCACCCATCCATCCATCCATCCATCCATCCATCCATCCATCCACCCATCCATCCATCCATCCATCCATCCACCCACACACCCACCCATCCATCCATCCACCCACACACCCACCCATCCACCCATCCATCCATCCATCCATCCATCCACACACCCACCCATCCATCCACACACCCACCCATCCATCCACACACCCACCCATCCATCCATCCACCCACACACCCACCCATCCATCCATCCACCCACACACCCACCCATCCACCCATCCATCCATCCATCCACCCATCCACACACCCACCCATCCACACACCCACCCATCCATCCATCCATCCATCCATCCATCCATCCATCCATCCATCCATCCATCCACACACCCACCCACCCATCCATCCATCCATCCATCCATCCATCCACCCACCCACCCATCCATCCATCCATCCACACACCCACCCACCCATCCATCCATCCATCCATCCATCCATCCACACACCCATCCATCCATCCATCCATCCATCCACACATCCACCCATCCATCCATCCATCCATCCATCCATCCACCCACCCATCCATTTTCCTTCTCTTATCTGGGGTCGAAGGTCATGGGAACAGCAGCTAAGGAGAGAGGTCCAGACCTTCCTCTCCTCAGCCACCTGGTCCAGCTCCTCCGGCGTACCAGGGAGCCTAAAGGTTGACTAAAAGAGTGATCACATTTATGTGCATAGTATCGGCTGAAATGATCAGTAATACTGTGATATGGATCTGTTGCATATCGCCCAGCCCTAGAAGAGAATGAACCACATTTTCCCTCCTGCCCTGAGCCGCTGCCCCACCAGGATCATGAGAAGGTTTTCTATGATTCCACTCTTGGTTCTGTTGGTCTCTAACTCTCCTTCTTGTTTTCTTACAGAACTGGCAACTTTGGTTGAAACTCTGCTCTGGTCAAAAAGGGATTCTCCTCCTTTCTGCCCTCATCCTCCTCCTTCTCATGGTTTTTATAATGACGGTCACGTTGCCCCTTCCTTTGCCTCCTCTGAATGAGGAACAGAGATTGTCCCAAGCTCTGAGCTCTGCAGAGCTCAGATCTAAACCTGGAATCGTGCAGCCCCTTCCTGCTGCAGCCTTGCAGCCTCCTGCTCACTATCATGGCAGAAGAACACTTCCTGAAGATGGAGTATCTAAACATTCAGTGCAGCATGGACCTTTGAGGAATGCTGCTGGCTATGAGAAAAATAGTCTGAAAGCCAGAAGTGACCAAAGCAAAGGCTTTGCCTCCAAGAAAAGGACGGCTGGCTCCATCCGGCCATCGAGCCATCATCATTATCCTCAGCTGCCAGACTTTACAGTCAACAGCTCAGAGCTGAAGCATAGCATTAAACCAAGCAGCCACAGTGATGTGGTGAAGCAACCCACGGCACACACACACATTTATCCTGAAAGGATACGAGCACACAACCCAGACAGAGGAGCTGCGCATGCCCAGAAAGGCAGACACACAAATAGGAATGCTGACACACAACTGAACAGCAGCCTCGCAAGGGTAAAGCTACAACAGCAGCAGCTCTTGCAGAAACCCACACAAGCTCCAAAAGCCTCTGGGAAGCTTGATGGTGTGGATAAGGAGCAGCTTCCGGGGAAAAGGCTCACCCGCGAGCACAAACAGCTACTTAATGTCTCAGGAAATCTTCCTAAAGCAAAGTGGAATCCTGGAACATCAGAGCTTGGAGAGGCTTTGTCTCAACCTGTGAAGCCCAATCACAAGCATGTGTGCGAGAGCTTCAGAGGGCAGGACTTCCCAGACAGCGATGACAGGAAGATCAGAGTCCGCCCACAGCAGCCTCCATGGTTCAGCAACGACGATATTGAAAAGATGGAGCTGCTGTCTGGGGGTGACGTCATCAGTAAGGCCCGGGTGCCTGCACATGGACAGGTGCTCCAGGTGGCCTTGAATCCTCCTGCGCAGCGCCAGGTAAGCTGCTGGACTGTTCACAGGAAAATGTGGCGTTGCAGCTGATTTAATGTAGACGTTATAAAGTGTTGGCCTACTCAACCACTCTCAGTTCTTATGTTAGCGTGGAAAACATTCACAGTGAGCAGGTTCCCGATGAACGGAAAAGACGTTATTTACCAAACTGCACAAAAACGGACCAAGGCTATAAATCCTGAACGTCTGTTTTGGTGGCCTAAGGACCCGCTCTCTACTTTTTGCAGATGATGTGGTCCTGTTGGCTTCATCAAACCATGATCTCCAGCTCTCACTGCAGCTGTTCTGAGCCATGTGAGAAGCGTCCGAGAGGAGAATCAGCTCCTCTAAATCTGAGACCATGGTCCTGAGTCGGAAAAGGGTAGAATGCCTTCTCCGGGTCAGGGATGAGGTCCTGCCCCAAGTGGAGGAGTTTAAGTATCTCTGGGTCTTGTTCATGAGTGAGGGAAAACTGGAGCGTGAGATCGACGGGTGGATTGGTGCTGCATCTGCAGTGATGCGGGCGTTGTACCGGTCTGTCGTGGTGAAGAGAGAGCTGAGCCGGAGGGCAGCTCTTGATTTACCGGTGGATCTACGTTCCTACCCTCACCTATGGTCACAGGCTCTGGGTGGTGACCCAAAGAATGAGATCATGGATACAAGTGGGCGAAATGAATTTTCTCCGAAGAGTGGCTGGACTCTCCCTTAGAGATAGGGTGAGAAGTTCTGTTGTCCGGGAGGGGCTTGGAGTAGACCCGCTGCTCCTCCACATCGAGAGAAGCCAGTTGAGGTGGCTCGGGCATCTGGTCAGGATGCCTCCTGGACGCCTCCCTGGTGAGGTTTTCCGAGCACGTCCAACCGGGAGGAGACCTAAAGGTAGACCCAGGACACGGTGGAGGGACTATGTCTCTCACCTGGCCAGGGAACGCCTTGGGATTCCCCCGGAGGAGCTGGCCCAAGTGGCTGGGGAGAGGGAAGTCAGGGCCTCTCTGCTTAGGCTACTGCCCCCACGACCCGACTCCGGATATAAGAGCATAAATGGATGAATGAATGCTCAATAGAACAAGATTTTTCAGACTGTGTGAATCTGAAGTAAAGGACAAGCTAAGAGTGAAACCCTGATGTCTGTGTCCCAGGTGAGACAAGCAGGAGGTGTCTCCACTCACAGGGGGCACTGCCAGCAGGGCTGCTGCTCCCTGATCAAGCGTACTGAGGACTGGTTTGAGGTGTTTGCCTTCCACCTGGACCGGGTGCTGGGAATCAACAGGAGTCTGCCTGCTGTTCTACGGATGTTCCACAGCGATGTTCTACCCTACCGCTTCACCAGGGGCTCCCCGAGGCCTGTAGTGTGGTGGGATCCTGACATTCAGCATCTCGCCGACAACGACAACGACCAGAACTCGGTACCGCTCGGCTGGGTCCAGTACCAGAAGCTGCTACAGGCAAGGTGTGAGAACGGGACAGGGCTGAGGTCAGACCCATGTGTGGGGGTCCGGCACTCAGAGTGGGGGAGGCTGGCTCTGTTTGACTTCCTATTACAGGTAAAACATCCATCATCCTGTAGCCTCCTTCCACAAACACACTAACACGGTGCAACAGCTTCACCACCATGGGTCCTGCCTTAGACCCTGGGTCAGAACCATCATCTGGGTCACAACCATCATCTTGGTCAGAACCCAACACATCTCCAGAGCTTCTCTATCTCATTTTTTCCTTTTTGAATCTTGACGTTTTTTGTACTTATCAGGCCGGAGCAGCGAAAGCGCTGCGAGGCCTGCTGTATCCGCTCTGTTTATTTTTGGAGGCCTTAACGTACCCAAAAACTCAGGAATTTTTGCACACATGTCAGGCGTGGTACTTATATGTATGTGGTATTTATATATCGATGGGCGTGGTGTAAAATTTTGTATTTTAAAGGTCCCAAAAAAAAATCGCAATAAAACTAGCTCCACAGCACCCCCTAGAATGTGAAAAATACCCCCCTCCATAAACCTTAGTTTGTCGTACAGTTATGAAGTTTTGTACGCTTGTAGAACTCAACAGTCTGCACAGAAAAGCCTCTTGCAACCATGGTCAACGTCAAACAGGAAGTCGGCCATTTTGGGTTGAAATGGCGATTTTTACCCATTTTGGCCGCTTTTAGGGTCCGCTTCTGATTGATTTACTCGATCATTTTTCGCACAATCGTCTCAACATTTGTGTGAAATTGATCAGAAGGGATGAGCGGTCAAATAGAAAAAATAAAACTGACTTTTCGTATATGCTGAGGGGGCGGGGCCAGGCCTCGAAGTTCGACTACTCGCCAAAAACATATAAATGGCTATAACTTCATAACAAATAGAGTTGAGTTACAAAAACTTCTGTGTCATTCGACATCTGGCCCCGAATAAAAATTAATGGTTGGATGATGACATCACACTAGCCCCGCCTCCTCAGGACCAAAAAAGTCATGTTTTACTGTGATAGTTCCCATATCGCCCCATTTCCCTTAATCAACACAAATTTGAAGCTGGTATCTCAAGACAAGTGGGGGTTGCTTGGCGTCACTTTATGGGAATTTTCAAAAGAGGGCGGGGCTGTGGCGACGCGGCGAAGTCAGGCATACCGCCATGGCCATATGTTTGACTCCCATTTCGTCATTTCTGCAGATATCGCCACAAAACTTATCCACTTGATCCTAGTCAGGCCCCCCAAAATATCTGAAGTGAAAGTACGGTGGGCGTGGCCTATTTTTTTAAATAGCGCCCCCTAGAACCACTAAAACTGTCAGCCCCAAGCCATGCTTTGACTGAGGATTACGAAATTCGGTACACTAATGTAGTGTCTCAGGACCTACAAAAAAAGTCTCTTGGAGCCAAATGCAAAGTCGCACAGGAGGTCGGCCATTTTGGTCCAAGTACTCGATTTAGTGGTTTTCGCAAACATTGTTTGGAGAATGATGCCTTGTCACCCTTTTCACCGATTGCCTTCAAACTTCTGCTATATACTCTTTAAGACATAGGGGGAAAAAATTCAACTGTAGGATTTTTCAAAAGTTGAAAGGTGTGGGCGTGGCTAAGCCTCAAACTTTGACCTGTCGCCACATCACTCTTTTTCACAGCTCCCTATTGGACTCCTTTCACCCAATCACCAGGAATCTCTGGCAAATAGCAGTAGACAAGTTGAGGTCACTTGGGCTCCAGTAATGGCAGGTTTCAAAAAATGGCGGGGCTTTGGGAGCATGGCAAAATTTGACATCACGACATGGAAATATGTTTGCCTCTCATTTCCTCAGTTATCGTGATATCACTACAAAATCTCTGATGAGTGATCCTAGTCTGACCACCAATAGAAATGGACATGATAGGTTTGTGAGCATGGCCTTTTTTCTGAAATAGCGCCCCCTAGTACTATTAAAACTGTCAGCCCCAAGCCATGCTTTATCTGAGAACTATGAAATTTGGTACACTAATGTAGTGCCTTGGGACCTACTAAAAAGACTCTTGGAGCCAAGGTCAATGTTGCACAGGAAGTCGGCCATTTTGGCCCAAGTACTCGATTTAGTGGTTTTCGCACACGTTGTTTGGAGAGTGATGCCCCATCTCCCTTTTCACCAATCGCCTTCAAACTTCTGCTATATACTCTTAAGACATGGGGGGAAAAATTCAACAGTCTGATTTTAAATAAGTATAAAGGTGTGGGCGTGGCTAAGCCTCAAACTTTGACCTTTCGCTATTACAGTACTTGACTTAATAACTCCCATGTGCATGATCAGATCTATATCAAACCTTGTCTGTGTGATCACTGACCACATCTCAAAACAATGACAATGTGGACAGCTGACATCACCTAAGCCCCACCCTCGGACAACAGGAAGTCTATTGCTTTATAGTGAAATGCCCATATTTGTTCCCTCTAATTTAGTCAACATGACACTAAGGTCATGCACTGTCTTCATGATGTTGTAATGACCATTCAGATCTGATAGCTTTCCAGAAAGGGAGGGGCTTTGATGCCATGGTGAATTCTGGTGTGACGCCGTGACCTTACGTTTGACTGTAACTTCCACAAACAGCCTCCCATCTGCACGAGACTGAACATGGCAATCGACAATCATGTCCTTTAGCCAACGAGGCACAAACGGTTGGTGAACGTTGTATAATAGAACCACAGCGCCCCCTACATACCTTTAAAACTGTAACAGCTCCTACAGACGAGGTCACAACTGCGCCAAACTTGCTACATGTCATCACACAAAGGCACCCAGCACAATCCTGTGGTCATTGGTTGGTATAGCTCTAGCTCCGCCCCCTGACAGATGTTAGGCCCTGAATAACACATGCATGATGCAATTCACACCAAACTACACGCAAATGACTGTTGCGAACCTACAGACTTCTTCATGGAATATTTCCTAAATTTGGAACAGCGCCCCCTAGATACAATAAATCAATTGTAACTTCTGCAAAAAAGCTCCAAACTATATCAAACATGGTGGGAGTCATCACGTAACTGCAATGAACACATGTATGTGCTCACTCGTTCAAATCTCTTTAACTTCGCCCAGTTACAGCCTTTTGGCTCTAGATGACACATGCAACGTTTGATTGATGCCAAATTAACAGAAAACCATCTTTGATGAGCAAAGATCTATGAGATTTAGTGTTAAATGGTCATAGCGCCCCCTAGATAGGTTCAAATTTTATTAACCCTTTGATGCATGAATTATGAAATCTTCATTCTTGATTTTTTAACAATTTTTTTCATTCATCTTTAGGTGTGAATGAAACAAATTTTATATTTACATATTTTTTGTAAAATTTAATTTACAAATAATTTATTACATGTCCACCTCAGTGGACAGTGTGCAATCTGAACATGAAATATGTTGGCTTGACTTACTGAAGTACAAATGGAGGGGTTCAAATGCATTAAAGTCTTCAACAGCTGTGCTTAATAGCAAAAATAAATAAATAACAATTTTAAGTACCTGTCCACTGTAGTGACCATTATGCATCAAAGGGTTAACTTCTAAAGAAAAGGTCAGAATGGCATTATACTTGGCTTGTGTGATCACATGACAGCACCAAACACATTGATGTGGTTGTTGGTTCAAATCCCTTTAGCTCCGCCCCCTTTCAGCTCTCTGACTCTAGTTAACACACACAACGTCTGATTGATGCCAAGATAACAGAAAAACACCTTTATCAACCAAAACTGACCTCAATGGGATTTTTCTGTAATTGGTCACAGCGCCCCCTAGATAACTTTAACTTTCAATAACTTAAAAAAAACATGGTCAGAATAGACTTAAACTTGGTCTGTGTCATCACCCCACCAGCGTGGTAAAGATAGAGTATGCCCTAGTGGTGAGATGCATAATTTATTGGTGGGCTCAGAGGAGATGCTGAGTCAGGGTGAGGTGCGGATGAGGAGACCGTTCGCGGTTTCTGGTGTTGGGGTGGTCGACGTTTATGTTCCGCAGACGTGACCGCAGTGGCGTGTCCAGATCTTTTAAAATGGGGTGGCCCAGGTGAGGCACAGTTTTGTGCATGGGTGGCACCAATGGTTATGCTTTTTTGTTTTACCCCCAAGCCTTTTGTGGACAATGAAAAGCCTATTTAAAAGTAAACTAGTGTGGTGGCACCTGGGGTGGCCAATCGGATTCCAAGGGTGGCATGTGCTACCCCAGGCAACTCCCTGGACACGCCCCTGCGTGACCGGGTGCACCGGGATGCCGGCTAGGCCAGAGCGGCGCGGAGCTGCAAGGACAGAACGACGCTGCTTGCAGCTTAAATTTTTTACTGTTTTTATGAAGATTTTTACGTGTTCACCGTCAGCATGTTCAACCTGATTCACCAGTTTTTACTTCTGATTATAGAATTCAGTTATTTCCAGTTTATGTTCAACTGTCTATTCCAGCAGATTGTTATCAGCCGCCACTGACTCCTGTGTGTGTGTGTGTGTGTGTGTGTGTGTGTGTGTGTGTGTGTGTGTGTGTGTGTGTGTGTGTGTGTGCGCGTGTGTGTGTGTGTGTGTGTGTGTGTGTGTGTGTGTGAGAATATTTGGCTTTTATACCAAATGTCTGATATGTTATCTTTAGAGCCGTGCTCCTGCTCTGTTTTTACAGGTGAGCGACCGTCTGGACAGGTACTGCTGTGGGTTTACACCTGATCCAACAGACCTCTGTGTGGAGAACCTGCTGCACAGCAAGTGTGGCAAAAGCAAGGACCTGCTGCTGGTTCACATCCTGGTGGGTTCAGCTCGGTGACCCTCCACTCCTCACCTTTCTTAGTGTTTTGTTTCCTGTTCTGATACACTAAACGTCCAGCAGTTCCTTCTCTAGTAGGGTGAACTTCTATTTTAAAGGACAAAAATTGTTAAATGCCTGGTTCACAGAAGAGCTGTGTGGTACTCGGTCTTTCAGAAATCAGTCGCTCTGGCACTGAGAGAGCAAGGCATGTAGAAGATAATCGTTAGCTCTAACAAATCCACAATGTGGCAGAACATGTTGGGGCAGATGCATTTTGTGGTGATAATGCGTCAGCTTTGCACTTTTACCCCAATGGTGAGGGAGTGGCGTTTCTGTGAGCCAATCAGAGGTGAGATTATGTGTATCTATAGATATAGATGTATAGACATGTGATGTGACGGAGGATAGCGTCGCTCTCATGTCTGAAGCTGTCAGCTGATTTCTTGTGTACTTTTGTTCAGGTGAGGAAGGCGGATCCCAGCAGACTGGTGTTCATAGACAACGCTGGTAGACCACAGCAGCCCAGTGACAACCTGAACTTCAGGCTGCTTGAGGGCATTGAGGAGTAAGTTCTTAGCTCTGTCTTGGTCTAAGTTGCTTCTCTTTTACTGCAGCATTTCATTCACACACAAAAATCTATCCATCCATCAATTATCATCTGATTATCCGGGTTGGGTCACGGGGGCAGCAGCCTAAGCAGAGAGACCTAGACTGCCCTCTACCCAGCCACTCCGCCAGGCGTTCCCTGGCCAGGTGAGAGACATAGTCTCTCCACCGTGTCCTGGGTCTCCCTTTAGGTCTCCTCCCAGTTGGACGTGCCCAGAAAACCTCACCAGGGAGGCGTCCAGGAGGCATCCTGACCAGATGCCCGAGCCACCTCAACTGGCTCCTCCATCCTGACCATCCCAACTTCTCCCCATCTCTAAGGGAGAGCCCAGAGACCCTGGGGAGAAAACTCATTTCGCCCACTTGTATCCATGATCTCGTTCTTTGGGTCACCACCCAGAGCCCGTGACCATAGGTGAGGGTAGGAACCAGTAAATCGAGAGCTTCGCCTTCTGACTCAGCTCTCTCTTCACCACGACAGACCGGTACAACGCCCGCATCACTGCAGACGCAGCACCAATCCACCTATCCATCTCACGCTCCAGCTTTCCCTCACTCGTGAACAAGACCCCGAGATACTTAAACTCCTCCTCCTGAGGCAGGACCTCATCCCTGACCTGGACACAAAAATCATTTTAGGAATAAATAAAGTTTAATTGGGAGAGCAGATCACCAATCAACACCTGAAGTAACTTATGGGTGAGATTAGTCAGCTTCTCTAAATTATTAAATCATTTTACTTAAAAAAAAACCTTTCCATCCTAAATCCATTCCTGTTCTCAGCAACCCTAAAAAGCCTCTCATCACATCCCAAAGGACAACATGATGCTGACTAAGGCAGGCGCTCCTGTCGGGTGTTTCTTCTTTGTGTGTTTCTGCGGGAGGGTCCAGGTCAGCAGGTGTAGTGATGAGGGACCAGGAGCAGAGCCGGTCTGTGGGAGGGTCCAGGTCAGCAGGTGTAGTGATGAGGGACCAGGAGCAGAGCTGGTCTGTGGGAGGGTCCAGGTCAGCAGGTGTAGTGATGAGGGACCAGGAGCAGAGCTGGTCTCACCAACAAACTCAGAACTTCTGACGCTTCTTCATTTGGATCCAGATCTCTCACCGATTCTTCCCACAGCGTTTCCTCCTGAGAACAACTCTAGTGCCACATGTGCAACATGAAACCAAAACATCTCTAAACATTCAGCTCTGATGACATCATCAAGCTTTAACATGGATCTGTTGTACCTTTATGAACCTTTCAGCCTCAGGGCTGTTTTCCTTCAGTCACATCACTGAATGCTAGTTGAGTCATTTACGTTGTGGAGGAAGCAACATCTCAGCCCTCACCTCTGGTTGGAGGCTTCCCCGACGGCGTCTAACAACCCGCTTCACTGCTCTAAACCATTTATTTGTCTAAACTTGATTTAATTTAAACTTAAACGGTGAATTAGGAAACGTGACATTGGTTAGCTGGGACCCAGCAGGAAAACAGCTGGACAGGTGAAGGTTTGGAGCCAAGCACACCTACCTGCTGCATTAGCCTGTGTGAGGCTGCGTCAGAATAAAACCTGTCGTCAGTTATTTTGTTTTTGCAGATTCAAATTTAAATGAGTACATTTACGCGGAGCTACTGGACGGATGAAAACCCGTCTGTGGTTTTTGTGTCTCAGGTTTCCAGAGAGAGCTGTGTCAGTGCTGCGCTCAGGCTGTCTGGAGACTCTTCTTCTGCGCTCCCTCTACACAGACAAGGAATTCTGGGACAGCCGTGGGGGGGCCATCGGTCTCAGGCCTCTGGTCCACATCGTGGAGCAGAGGGGGCAGATCCTCCTCCAGCACATCAGGACCAAAAGGCTCCGCCTCCTGAGGGAACTGTGATGCGGTCCAGACGGGCTCCTCCTCCTCCGATGGGTTTTACTGCCAGAAAGGGTCAGAGGAGGTTTCTGATGTTTGAATGTTGAGGTTCAGCTCCAGCTCACAGGACTGAGAAGTGGCTGCACCTTTCTAGATGAAAACCACCAGGTGCTTCAGAAGCAAAATGAAAAACACACAAAAACACAATTGTGTTGAACATTCTGTTCAGCCACGGGCTTTTTGTCAGACTCTGAACCTGGAGAAGGCTGCAGCTGCAGAGCAGCAGGTGGAGGACCCGGGAGCCATCAGTAACGCCAACCTGGAGGTGAAACACCGAAACTGGATTTATGTCTGTTACCAACGTCGTCCAGCCCATCTCAATGTATCAGGGGTTGGAGAAGGATTGTTTAGCTTGTTCATGCTCCTTTAACCCTCTCCGGCGCTAAATAAGTCCTTCAGGGGAACTTCTGAGGTAACAAATGCTCAGAAACACGTGTGTGGAGTAACCAGGTAGGTAGGTTTTAACCTGCCTGCCTCCAGAGGGTTAAGGTGCTGTTCTACATGCTAGATGGGACACACACACACACACACACACACACACACGCACGCACGCACGCACACACACACACAGACACACGCACACACACACACACACACACACACACACACACACACACACGCACGTGCGCCCGCACGCACACACACACACACACACACGCACGCACGCACGCGCGCACACACACACACAGACACACGCACACACACACACACACACACGCACACACACACACACACACGCACGCACACACACACCCACACACACACACACTCACGCACGCGCGCGCGCGCACACAGACA
>SSNQ01000134.1:436024-441161 GCA_006942095.1 Nothobranchius kuhntae | reverse complement strand
GTGTGTGTGTGTGTGTGTGTGTGTGTGTGTGTGTGTGTGTGTGTGTGTGTGTGTGTGTGTGTGTGCGTGTGTGTGTTTGTGTCGCACGAATCAGTTTCTGATCGGTCTCCTTTAAAACAACCTAAAGCATGTTTAGTTTAATCTGTATTATAAAAATATAGTTAATTATTTTAAATATAATAAAATAATCAGATTAGTTAATTATTTTAAATATAATAAAATAATCAGATCAAACATCCACAGCTCCTTTAGCTAAATAACGCCACAAACAGCTAGTGAAGAGCGTTAGCATAGCCAGTAGCGCGCGCGCGCGCACACACACACACACACACACACACACACACACACACACCAGCAGCGACAACATGATGATCAGAGCAGTCATTCCAGCCCCGGCGACACTGCTGCTGCTGTCCCTGCTCACAGCCGTTCGCTCCTCCAGGCCGCAGCACCCACACGCCTTCAGGAGAGAGGAGCAGACACGAACACCGCCGGACCTGATCAGATGTTCCCGGCTAGTCTGATCGGCACAGACGGAGCGCCACCGCCAGGATACCACCTCCACTCCTCCATGTACGGCAGCAGACCGGAGACCTCAGATTCGCACCTCCCGTTTCACGCCTCTACTGTTCTTGAGACGGCGCCCTCTAACGGCTGGAGGTTTAATTGCAGCTGCAGATCCAAAACAAACAAACGTGAGAAGGAAAATGATTTTAGAGGTTAGAAAAATAGGTCAAAGCAACATAACAACATAGGGAGCCTAAGTCACGCCCATCTGCTCCCGGTCTAACCCTAAACCAACTGAACAAATGGGAGTCTATGAGCGGATGAAAGTTATTTTCTGACCTGTGCCATCACATATGATGCCCGTGAGTTTTAAAGACACCTCTTGATGCCAATGTGGCTTTTATTTTAGACAGGCAGCCAAAGTTACTTCAGGTTTTGTCTTAAAGTCATCAAACCAGACATGGAGGAGAGGGGAAGACAAATGGCTGCGAGTTCAGCGAACTTCACATCCTTCTTCCAGGCCGCCAGAAGGAGCGTTACATGTGGAGAAATCAACTCTAAATCTGGCAGTGTTGGAAGTAGCAGCTATGCTTAGGAAGACAAGATTCGGCGGTGACGTCATATACACATCTGACCTGTAGTTTAAGTACCAAATTATGTGACAAACATAGTCAAAGCACACACATAATTAGTTATCATTTAAACTGAAGCACAACATATGTGTGATTCGGGGCGTAAGCGGAGCAGAAATAGCTTTCACTCAGGGACCAATTAGCCAACCGGAAAGGGCGGAGCCTCAGGCTCCCTATTTATCTGCTCCTGAAGCATGAAGCTCATTACAGCAAACTATTGATCAAAGTTTTCCCATCTGACTGAAATAAGTGTTTACATATATTCACACATGTTACCATATAGCCCATCCTGCTGTACACTGCTGAATGTGAACATTCCCCTGAGTTGTTGTTAAGGTAAATTAAAATAGTCCTGTCATATCGTGATATCAAATATAATTCAAATAAGAGTGCCACGATGAGCTGCAGAGTAAGAGATGATAAGCAAATATAAATATTTGGGACGTTTTATCAAGGATGATCTGACTGAAGATGATGATGTAAAACCAGGAACGCTGCATGATGTTTGTGCAGGCCAACATGCTTGTGAACAGATTCAGGTCCTGTTCAGATGGAGTGGAAAAGACACTTTGGCACACCAAAGCCTTAGAAGGGTCTGTGGCACACATGTGGTCTAACAATCGAGTTAAGGAAACTCAACGTTACACATAATCATTGTTTTAGAAGTCTGCTAAAAATAACCCAATGTGGGAGTGCACGTCACTTATTTGTTGCTGCTGGAATAAAAACATTTCTCACAGTTTAGAGAAACAGGTTTATCTGTCAGCTCAACCAATGCGGGGATGTAATTATTTAGAATTTGACTAATATCAAAGCCAGTGCTGCCTATGGCCTGCCAGACTTGTCCTCTGTCTACACAGAGAACTGTTGCTTCTCATAAGAAAGCATGGGGCTGGCTGGTCAGACTAGGTGCCACCAGTCAGTACTGGGGCATTATTGTTACAGTTGTTTGCCTTGATTTTGTAGGTTTGTAATGTTAATAAAGTTTGATGATGATGATGATGATAACTGGAGGCTAACATTAGTCACATGTGTAATTCATAGAAATTACACATTTCTTGGCAGTGGCAATGAGTGGATAAGCGGATTGCTTCCTGATCAGCTGCATCCCCGAGTCATCCATTCATGATGAAGTCCACAAGCTTAGCTAGATCAGTGGTTCTCATTCACCTTTTTTCCACAAGGAACCCCTAACTAAAACGACAGTTTCAGCCAGTAAGAATTCAGTTTCTGCTCTTCTTAATGCCCATTCCAGATAGGAGGAATGCACTCATGAATAGGAGGTGCAATACAATACACATCCATCCATCCATTCATCTATCCATCCATCCATTTTCTGAACCTGCTTGTCCACGTAGGGTCGCGGGGGGGGGGGCTAGTGTCTATCTCCAGCGGTCCAATACAATACACATGAATGGGAAATGTGACGTCATTCGTGCTTAGAAGAATTACATCTGAAGTGTTCATTCTGGATAGTAAGAACACTGTTATGGATATCGGGAATGCTTTTGAAACAGATTAATATAAGATTAGTATCTGGAATACACATCAAGTCTTCAAAATGTATGTTAAATGGCCACCATACAGATTTCGAGAAATTTCAAACAATTCCAACTAGAGCAGCTGCTATTATGTATATATCCTTAAATATAGTTTCTGTTAAAAACAAAATAAACTGGATAAATAACACTACTGCTGATTATGATCTAAAGAGGGCCAAAACACCGGCTGATTAGTAAATGTTAAACCGGCTTGCCATAAATTGTCGCC
Source organism: Nothobranchius kuhntae (assembly GCA_006942095.1). Taxonomy (NCBI): domain Eukaryota; kingdom Metazoa; phylum Chordata; class Actinopteri; order Cyprinodontiformes; family Nothobranchiidae; genus Nothobranchius; species Nothobranchius kuhntae. The sequence goes on along the minus strand of SSNQ01000134.1, from coordinate 438,252 downwards.
GTAGTCTATGATCAAAATACTTGGTTTGACGTAAGAGCTGCAGTTAGTGATGCTGGCGTGCTCTCTTCAGGAAAACCTGTGAAAATTCCCTGCCTGCGCTGATCCGACCGTTTCAGTAATTAATATGAACTAATGGTTTCACCCACATGTCCTATTTGTAAATATTTTGGATAAAAAAACGGAATAGAGTTTGAGACATTGGATTAGCGTTACAGGTTCAGGTAAAAATGCGGTGTATGGAAATTTCGACCTTGTTTTCTTCCCCCTGAACGCACCACGTCAGCCCCGCCGCCCTGGCTAGGAGGATACAAACCGGGCAACCGCTGCCAACGATGCAATGCCCTGTCTCTCACATGAAACACGGCCGTAAGTACCCGCAGAAAGCCGCGGTCACTGACCCGAAGCCGCACTATCCTCGTCGTTTCCGCTAATGCGCTAAACCCTATCAGTTATTCCTCCGCAGAAACCGGCGGTACCGGGGACGGCTGGGCTTCATGTTTAGCTAGGAGGTGAGCTCAGCGAGCCGCAGGAACTTTAGCATGCTAACTAGAGCTAGCTGTCCGATGTTTAAAGCAGCGCAATTAGAGTCCAGGCGACCGAGTCTCTTTCCAGGGTCATAAATGAGATTCTGTAGAGTGGAGGGCTCATTAGTGTATCTGAAAACATAACGGCGAATACCGAGACTCTGTGTGTGAGCGAACATTCGTTTTTCAATGAACAGCGGAGTAGTCCGCACTTGCGGGAAGCTAACGTAGCTGATCTGTGCCAGTTGTGAATGGGCCCGTTACACAGAGCACCTCTCTATCTGCCTTTCCTGTTTCTGTGAGCCGTAGTTGGTTACCAGCTAAAGCTACATCTAGTTAACACGAGGCAGCGCGCAGAACCAGCTCGTGGATCGGCGCTGCAGCCATCCTGTCAAAACAAGCCCGGCGCTCGTGGAGGCGCTAGCGTGTCAAGTACTAAACGCAGCGGACAGCATGCTGGTTTAGTCTCATCTTGATTCCATACTGCTATCCGAGTCTCCAGGACACATTTATGAAATGTCCCCATTTGGTAGGTATCATGTTTGCTTATATCCTGCTTTAAGATTCCAGTTACTGTGTTTTTGCTTCCAGGAAGCTGGAGCCATGGGTTTCCTCTTCAGCCTTGGATGAAGTAAGATAAGCTGGACCCCCACAACTCCACCAACTTGCCCCTGCCTCCAGCACGGGCCCCTCTCTCCCCATCACCCTCTCCAGTCATGGCAGGCTTCAAGCGGGGATATGATGGCAAGATCGCTGGTCTGTATGACCTGGATAAGACTCTGGGCCGTGGTCACTTTGCTGTGGTCAAGCTGGCACGTCACGTCTTCACTGGAGAGAAGGTGGCAGTTAAGGTGATTGACAAGACCAAGCTGGACACGGTGGCAACCGGTCACCTCTTTCAGGAGGTCCGCTGCATGAAGCTGGTGCAGCATCCTAATATTGTGCGCTTGTATGAAGTGATAGACACTCAGACGAAGCTTTACCTCATCTTGGAGCTTGGCGATGGAGGAGATATGTTTGACTACATCATGAAACATGAACAAGGTTTGAATGAAGAGCTAGCTAAGAAATATTTTGCCCAGATAGTCCATGCAATCTCCTACTGCCATCGTCTGCACGTGGTGCACAGAGACCTGAAGCCTGAGAACGTGGTGTTCTTTGAGAAACAAGGACTGGTTAAGCTTACTGACTTTGGATTCAGTAACAAGTTTCAACCTGGGAAAAAGCTGACCACCAGCTGTGGATCTCTGGCCTACTCCGCACCGGAGATCCTCCTCGGGGATGAATATGACGCTCCGGCTGTAGGTACGTAGAACCCAAACATCGATGACTGATGCTCCCGCAGTGTGATGAGTCATGCCGTTAATTACAGGAACTTGACTGGGATTAGCTGCTAGCTACCAGCAGACAGGATATGAGATATAGAAGTTTAGTTATTTTTTTCCATTCACAATGTTGTGTAGTGTGATCTGTTGACAAACGGCCTTTACTGTATCAGTTACTCACTAAGTGAAAACGGCTTCATTAATAACATCTGCAGACAGGCAGTTCGGCCTTTCAGCTTTTTGAAATCTTCTCCTGAGAGCTACTGTGCAGAGCGCGGCTTCCTGCTCAGTCACCTGTTGAGTTAAGTCGGTTTCCAGTTTGTCTGCTAGATCACCATGGCAACAGAGACTACAGTCAGAGCCTGCTTGAACAGGTGAG
>SSNQ01000134.1:396297-407039 GCA_006942095.1 Nothobranchius kuhntae | reverse complement strand
TAACAGAAAAACCTTCAATGAGTAAAACCTGCTCTGATGAAAGTGTTTCATGATCTGTCCTGTAGATGTTGCAGCTCAAAGACAACCTGAACTTTTAAAGGATGGCTTTATGAAAACATAACTGACCCGTAATCCTATTAACCAGCTCTAAACCAACTAACTACCAACAAACCTGTCAACCAGCTTTAAACCAACTAACTACTAAAAACCTGTCAACCAGCTCTAAACCAACTAACTACCAACAAACCTGTCCTTAGTAATTAGGGGACTGTAAAAGAAGTATTACCTTAAAACCTACTAACTACTAATAAACCTGTCAACCAGCTCTAAACCAACTAAAACTTTGATTACTCGGGTGATCTTGGTCTGATCTGAAATATTTAAACGTGACAAAGACAAAACGGCAGAAATCTGTAAGGAGACACGAGGAAATCCACATTTACTCACCACCAACACTTTGAGGACCAGGTGATTCTGGTACGATGACTCCAGACGATGATTTTCTTAAAGAATAAAATAACAGAAATAGAGTAAATTCTAGTGAAATAGAAGCGACTCCTTTGAATCTTTAGGGTTTGTGTCTGAAAGCTGCTCACCCCACTCTGTGAGGAACTCGGCAGCGTATCTGTAGATGAGGTTCATCGCCTCTATGACCACAGCATAGGCGACGCTGGGGATGAACAGGAGCACTCCTGTCCAGAAGGTGGGGTTCTCATCATGGATGGACAGCACCCATCCCTCCAACAGGAAGTAGACCATCATGACGTAGAGGGACAGGTAGAGGCAGAGTAGGACGAAGGGCAGGGACACCAGGTAAATACGTAGCTGCCGCTTGGCATTGGAGTAGAGGGGCTCCTCACGGCCGGTTACAGGGTTGAATCCAAGGACACCGTGAAACCCAGGGCGGGGTTCTTCAAAGGCCTGTTTCCTGCTCAACGTGCCCCACAGGTAGGCCAGTGAGGCGCTGCGTCTCTTCCATAGCTGGTAGGACAGGTCAGGTGTTACTCGGCTTCAACCAACCTTAACCCGTTAGGCCTTAAAGACCTAGTCACCCCTAAACGAGAAACCCTATAAATCAGTGTCTGTGCTGCAAACGTGTAGTTGCATGTGTACTGTGTAACCATGGTAACCACCATTACGGCGCTCTCTGCAGGTCAATACTCGGCACTACAGCAATCCCTCCATAAGTGTGTGTTGAGTCGGACTCAGGGACGGGGGTGACTTAAACTTTAAGCTGGTTCCTTTTCCTACCAGAGGCTGGATGAAGGTGAACGTGAGGCTTAACACAAGCTAAACAGTTTAAATATGAAGTATAATCATATAGAAGTATGTCTTAGTCGCTCTTGCAACAGATGATCATAATTTAGCCTAACAAAGAAAGCCTTGTGTCACAGAAGCAGCCAGGAGTAATCAGCCCCCCTACAGAGGCAGTAGAGCCTTTTACCTTAAACCTCTTCCTGCAGCCCACCCCATCTATAGTCCAGCCACAACCCGTAGATGCAGTCCAGTCCTGGGGTGGAATCTAAACGGTCTCTGTGCAACTGGACAGCACTGGCACTGATCAGAGCAACAAACCATGTGACATATTAATCGCCACGACAACGGGGCAGTCCATCACACACCGTTGAAGAAGTACCAACTTAAGCAGCTCTATCTGCTCACATCTCAAAGAAAAGCCCGAGACGGAATCTCTTCATGAGCGTAAAGCGCTGCGACCTGCCGAGGCCGGAGCGGAGCGGAGCTAGACAGACCTGCAGGTGGACGTCTTCTGCTGCCCGGGTGCTCTGGCTTTCTAGGCTAACACTTACAACTTTTCAGCCTAATTACTTTCTAAATGTTCAAGAGAACCAGACCGTTACAGGAAACAGTCGGATACAGAAGATCAGGAGCTGCAGGTAGTAAGGAAGCTGGTTTCCCTACCTCCAGTATAACCGTGCACCAGACCAGGTTGAAAACGGCGAAGATGACATATTTATCATAATCCTCCCAGTCAAACAGGTAGTAAGGCACTCCAATCAAGGCCATGGGCACCAGGGCAAAGGTGAAGTACTCAAGAAAGCCAAAGTAGAGAGCCTGACCCTCACCATAGTAGTGTCTGATGCTGTCTGGAGGAGGAAACGGAGATCTAGCTGCAAAACATCTCAAGGTTGCATTTTTACTGCAGAAGAGGAGACATGGTCCACTTACCCAGAGGCTGGAGAGACAAGCGGACTTTCTGATACCAAGAAAAAGAAAGTCTCTTAAGCTCCTCCTTATGGTGCAGCGGGAACATCTGGATCAGGATCCTCTTAGACTGCAGCCTGCGTACTAAAACATCAGAGTGAGGTCGCCCATCATAAATAAATGTGTTACTGGTAATTAATAAAGATCTCTCCTCTAAACCATCTCTGGTCCCTCAGGGACTAGAGCAGGGACGACCCGTCTCTGCAGCAGGGGCAGCAAGTGGAAGGAGGGCGTTAATCTAGTCCCAGAAAGAGTCCAAAGCCGGTTCCTCACCATTTCTTTATGAAAGCTGTGAAGATCCGGTTTGGTTTTCCACATCGGGAATCAGCTCAAACACTAATAAAACCCTCTCAGGGTCTAAAATGTACAGAAATGTCCTGCTGTGAAGGTCTTTCTACAGGATGGACACACAGCACGGTGCTTTCATTCGTTCATATCTTAAGCATAGATGAACGGCTGAATTAGACGTGCGGTCCCATTGGCAGGGTGGATGGACACTCACTGATAGACTTCCCAGGGTAGAGCTTAGCCTGGGGGTATCCTGGAACGTGGGTTTCCTCTCTGGCTCGCAGCGTGTCCAGCTCGTGTTTGATGATGTGCTGACACTCAGCCATGCTGAGGAAGCTGTCCCCATCACCTGGAGGCAGGAGACACACCCTGGAGGTCACAACACTCAGCTAAAACCCACAGCTGAGACACCAGAGGCTCCTGCACCCTAGTCCGCTGCTGCTGTGTAACATCTGCTGCTTGTTCTGAAGCCCATACTCGGGGAAACGAATACCTGTAAAGTCTTTGAAGTTGTGTTTGTTGGAGCAGGTGAAGCCTCTCATGGACCCGTCGCTGTACTCCTTAAACAGACCCAGGTCTTCAGCACCAGACAGTAACCTCTGCCAGGAGGCCCCCACCAGGAACAAGTTGGGGTTTTCCTTTTCCTGAGGTCTCACTCCAGGCCCCAGATGCTCCACCAGCAGCTCGGCTCCTGGGGAGAGAACGTTCTCAGCTATGGAGAAAGTAGGAAACGGGAGAACCTGACAGACCGCCCCACACCTCCGTTCTGCTGTGGGTCTCTGATCCTGCTCAGCAGCCACACCACCGCTTCCTCCTTGATGTCTGAGGCCAGCTCCAGCACCACCAGAGGCTCGAAGCCCGGCTCACCGCTGACAGCTGCAGGCTGCATCGTGTCACCTGCTGCGGCACCTGGACAGAAACAGCAGTGACTACTCTGGTCTAGTCCCTGACCCTGGCTAGCCAAGAGGATGGCTCTTTTCCAGCCACATGATTGGTCCAGCACGCTCTGACTCACACCCCTTTAGCTTTAATGCTTGGGTTGTTCATGTGTGTTTGAACACAAACAAACAAACTCTGCTGAGGACCTGAAACGGACGAACATGAGAAACAGTGCAGCTGAACTCAGGTGACCAGGAAGCCTGCAGAACCTCTGAGAAGAACCAGGACCTGTTACTAGTTGGGTTAGCTGTTGTTGGCAGAGCAGCGAGCTAACAGCTCACACGTGTGTTATTGACCCGTGACGTCGTCATGACGATTATCAGCAGAGAGCCTAAGTCATGTTTAACTTGGTTCGAGGTTGAGCCACAGACTAGAATCATGTCGACTCACCACAACTCCGAGTGCGTCCGACCCGACCAGGAGCGAAATTCCACTTCCGCAGTTGCGAGCCGGATGCACTCCTTATTCACGCAGAGGAACGGCGCTGCGGTCAACACACGAAATCACGGGGTCACTTCAGTAGTACCGCCCGGCGGGAGTAGTTTAACCTCAAAACAAGCGCTCCCAAGCAGCTGTGCGTCAGCATCATTTGGGTCACGTGACGGAGGACCTGTCTCAGCTATGGATGAGCAAGCTGCGGTAGCTAGCAGCGGGTGAGTTTCAGCCAAACACCCCTCTTATATGCTAGCAGCGTCTAGTTATACTAGTAGAACTAGTCAGCGGTTGGGTGACTCGGTAACCACGTGCTGGGGCCTCGTCTATAAAGCTTGTTTACGCAAAAAACGGGTCTGGGACTGCGTACGTTATTTTCTACGCAAACGTTGTGATTCATAGCCGTAGCGTAGACATAAGTCATTTAGAGATGTGACGGGAAAATGTGCGCAACGCTGATTCTTGCGTTAGCACGTTTTGGAGACGGGAAAAGTCAGGTCCTCTACCGCAGCCGGTGACTTGGTGAATTAAGCTACATTTTCAGACTTCCCAGTCACCTCAGTGAGTGGTGCAGAGCACCAAAGAAAAGACATGAAAACATAATTAATAACAAAAACACTTTTAGGATAACTCGGATGTGTTCTTTATCCTCCTTTTCATGCATTGAGTATCAAATGACTCGAACTCGAGCTATTGAGCTATTCCTTATCTAAAGGGTTAGGATTATTAGTACGTTAGATCTTTTATGTGTTCATAGTTTCATTACAGTGTTTTCGGCATTCTCTGAGGATGTAAACTGTTCAGTAGAAGTAAGGAAGACGACGATGATCAGCTGATGTGTCGTCATAACTACTTCCTGTCAGTGTCCGTATCCATGTTTAGTTTCTCTGTGCAGGACTGTGCAGAGAGTGTTATCAGCTGTTGGCGTTCGTGGTCTGGCCAGCAGCGTGTGGAGCTATGTAGACTACATGAGCAGGTGAAGTGTGAATGAATGACTGATTGGTTGGGTTGTAAAGTGCCTTGGGGGGTTTAGAACCCTAGAAGGTTCTATACCAAATACAGAGCATTTACCATTTAAAACGGTGGTTTTAGAGGCTGATGGTGCAAAAGGGCAGCCTCACCTCCGTCAGACTGTATATATTATCGTGTGTGTGTGTGTGTGTGTGTGTGTGTGTGTGTGTGTGTGTGTGTGTGTGTGTGTGTGTGTGTGTGTGTGTGTGTAGGTGGTGCTGGGTCCCCAGCTGGTTGCCGCCATGGTGTCCTACATCTCAGAAACAGCTTCAGGCTGCAGAGGAGAGGATGCTGCATTGTAAGGAACACTGCTCCTCTGAGTGTGTGTGTGCGTGTGCGTGTGTGCATGCATGTGTGTGTGTGTGCGTGCATGCGTATGTGTGTGTTTGCATGCATGCATGTTTGCATGCATGTGTGTGTGAGATTTGAGGTCTGAATCTGTTATTTGTTGTTTGGACACGTCAGACTGTCTCCTTGTGTGTGTGTGTGTGTGTGTGTGTGTGTGTGTGTGTGTGTGTGTGTGTAGGCATCAGGGCAGCTTTTACCAGACAGTTTGTCCCCATCTCTGACGGTAACCGCCTGTGGACGCTGACCTTCTGCAGCGATGCTGTTGAAGACAAAACTCCGGTGGTTCTGCTGCATGGATTTGGATGCGGCGTGGGCTTTTGGGCACAGAACTTGGATGCTTTGTCGCAGCACCGGCCTGTCTTTGCCGTGGACATGTTGGGCTTCGGCCAGAGCACCAGACCTTTGTTCTCCACAGACCCCCGGGAAGCTGAGGATCAGTTTGTGGAGTCTATTGAACAGTGGAGAGCAGAAGTGGGCCTTGAATCTGTGATCCTGTTAGGCCACAACCTGGGAGGCTTCCTGGCTGTGTGCTATTCTATGAAGCATCCTCACAGGTGAGTTCAGGCGCTGCTCCCACTAACGGATGTTTCACCTTACTGAGAGAACACCTTTTCTCCTCCTTTTACAGAGTGAAACATCTCATACTGGTGGAGCCGTGGGGACTTCCTGAAGCCCAGGAGATGACAGAAGCTGACCGGCCCATCCCAGCTTGGATCAAAGCCCTGGGGGCCATGTTCAGTCCCTTCAACCCCTTGGCTGGCTTGAGACTGGTGGGACCTCTGGGTAAGAGTAGCGCTGACAGAAACTGGTGCACACAGTAAAATTCCTTAGATGAAGGTGAATGATGCCGTGGTCCTGGCAGGTCCAGCGCTGGTGCAGACCCTGAGACCCGACTTCAAGAGGAAGTTCTCCTCTCTGTTCACAGACAACACAGTTTCAGATTACATCTATCACCTCAATGTGCAGTCCCCCAGGTCTGGTTCTTCTGCTTCCTCTTCAGAAATACCAGATCTTTGCTGCTGCAGCACCACCTTCATCTTCTCTGTCCACTAACCGTTCCTCTGTGGTCTCAGTGGAGAAACCGCCTTTAAGACTATGACCGGTTCCTGTGGCTGTGCCAAGAGGCCGCTGCTGCCGAGGATGGACCAGCTGCATCCTGCCATCCCCATCACCATCATCTACGGCTCCCGCTCCAGCATCGACAGCAACTCGGGCAGCGCCGTCAGACAGATGAGACCCGCGTCTCACGTGGAGGTCATCGTAAGTTTGTGTGATGGATGCTTCTGTCCAGGTCTCTGGCCCTCTTGGCTGCAAGTCTCAGCTTAGTTCATCTGCTTCTAACCAGCTAGTGAAAAAGTGTCGACTAGTTTATGGGTCTGTGGGTTTTTGAGAACGTTTTACGTTTGGCTTGTTAGAGGTGTGCTCGGGGAACGCCGGGGGGGGGGGGTGGGGGGGGGGGGGGGGGGGGGGGGGGGGGGGGGGGGGGGGGGGGGGGGGGGGGGGTCAACCACAGGACGCCAACGTCCCAAAGAAAGCCTTCAGCAGGAAGGTGTTACAGCACACACACAGCATCAGGGTGAACTGGCCAATCAGCATGCAGCTCATTTAGGATTAGTGTCCAGGCTAAGTGGGCGGGGCTTTATTATGGGGTTGTATTTGGTCATTTACCAGGGCTCCTGGGTCATTGTGAGCCCCAACAAAGTGTCACCTGTTAAAAAGAGGCTCAGAGAGCAGCAAACATCCTTCAGAGCTCTGAAACGACTCATTCTGGAAGGTACTAACGTGAGACGGGTTCAGCATGAAGAACTTTATAAACACCGTTTGTGTCGACCATCAAACTCGTATGTCTAACAAGGTTTAACCGTCACCTCGGGTGTTGATGCTGGGGTTCTCCTGTGTGCCTCCAGACGACGCGTGGAGCTGGACATTACGTGTACGCGGACCAGCCTGAAGACTTCAACCACCGAGTTTTACTCGTGTGTGAGGAGGTGGACAGGAGCAGAAATGAGCCTCAGGAGAAGAAGGGGAGCTAGACTGCTGCACGCTACGTTAGCCGCTGCTGTGGAACCTCAGGATGTCTCAAATGAACAAAGACCGGAGATGTTTTTATTTAGGAACACGAAAATTGAACTGTTCATAGTGACTCGTTTACCAGGACATGACGAAGGTCCAGTTTAACAGTTAGCACTTGAGTTCCTAGCAGCCTGGATGGTTTTGGACCCACAGGTTCGTTCGCTGACTCAGTCATAAAGATTCTAAATCCATCCTGTCTGAAAGTCTTAATCTGCCGTATTTCCGAGCGTCCCTGAATGCATCATTACTGGAGCTGCACTAGCTGCAGTTGCTGTGCTTCACACACCTAGCTTTGTTGTTGCCCTGTGATGTTTGAACGCCGCGGTCCTGTTTAGTCTGCCGTCTCATGCCAACGGCGCCGTGTAACGCTTACGTTGTTCAGACCGATTACTTCCTGTTCGGTGTCACTGGTTTATGCGTACAAGGATGTTCTACAAGCTGTTTATTAGTCTGAGATGTTTATGTGTAACCACACACACACACACACACACACACACACACACACACACACACACACACACACACACACACACACACACACACACACACACACACACACACACACACACACACACACACACACACACACACACACACACACATACATGCACGCACACACACACGTACACACACACTCTCTAGCCTAAGCCCTAGGTGACTCTGTTACTAAGAGAACTGATTGTGGATCGAGTCATCACCACCCTGAGTCTGGCTGACGGTGACTTGTGTAAGAGTCGCCCCCTGCTGGCTCATCTGTGATGTTTAGTTCACATATTTACTTTTTCATTCTGATGTTTTCCTAAATATTCAAACTCGAGGAGTTTTTCCAGTTTCAGGTCTTGTGTGAGGTCGTCACGCTGGTGAACAGTTACAGCTGCAATAGAAAACCGTTACTACTGTGGCTGCGATGGCGAACTCCCTCTAGGGTCCTACAGCCCCCCAAGGCCCTTCAGTACACACACATTCACACTCTGGCGGTGATGATGCCCCGGAGCATACTGCCAAACACGCCACTGGTCCTTCTGACCACCACCAGCAGGTAAGGGGGGGTGACGTGTCTTGCCCAAGGGCACTATGACAGGGTGAGAGGGACTTGATCTCTCAACCTTCTGGCTATGAGACGGACACGTAACTCCTCTGACAACGGTGCCCCTATGCAGCTCATTACTGCCGGCAAGTGTGTGTGTGACTCCGGTCTGATCTAGGTTTTATAGAACTGGTCAGCAAACGTGCTGCTTGTCCAGCTTGTTTAAATAAAGTTTTATTTGACTCGTTGTCCACTCAGCCTCTGAAGGGGCTGGGATTACCGCTGCTCTGTCTTGGCTGTGCGAGTCTTTAACCTGTTCTTATGGAGTTTTTCATCCTTGTTGCTGGTCAGACAGCTCTGTGTAGTTCCACATCTCTGCCAGCAGAGGGCACTCACGTGCAAAGCTGATGCTTGTTCTAATGTCCACAGTCTTCCTCCTCGCTCATGTCCAGCATTTGTCTCATAATTAGAGGACATTCCTGACAGAATAGCGAGACTAGTCATGTTCAGATCTGCTCCGGGCTAAATCAGACCCAGAACAACGACCCGGTCCATCAGTTGTTCAGTTCGAGTTTATTCACAAAGCGTCAAATCAGGACCAGAGTCTCTCAATGACCTTCACACAGTAAACTTTTCCATACAATCCTATATGAGGAACCCAGCAGGTCGCATCGAGTCACTGACTAGTGTCAGAGTCTTTACAGCAATCCTCATACTAAGTAAGCATGCAGCGACAGTGGAGAGGAAAACTCCCTTTTAACAGGAAGAAACTGGTTGTCACGGTAACCGGTGTAGCTGTAAACCCCGGTAAAAAAGTTGACAATAATAATAACCGTCTTGTTTTTTAAAAAACTATAATATCTCAGTGGGTTTACCGTGGCTGCGGTGTAGGCGCGGTGACCCTTACCAGCCACCGTATCATCTGCTGAAGTTGCCGGCGGCAAATGCGCACTTTGTTGTTTACGACCAAAACTTTCTTGAAGCTAAAGCTGAAATAATGGCCAAAGGAGGAGACGGCAGCGCTCAGGACATTTATTATCCCTCAAAGAAGACAAAGTGGGAAGTACGGGCATCTTTTGGATATGTGAAGAATGCCGAGGGACAGCTGATAGAAGACGGCTATCCTGTTTGCAGCACGTGCAGAAAAAGTGTCTGTGAAAGGCAGCAACGCTTCAAATCTCATGACACATCTGCGTGACCATCACCCACAACTCTACAGTCAACGCAAGGCAAGCTAACGTTAGCGTTTTAGCTAAAATGCGTGATCCGAGGATTTGGGTTGAGGGAGAATGCAACGAGTCGCTATATAAAGCAGCCGCAGCGCCGCTACCTGCATATAAACCGTGTCGTGAACACCGCCATGTTGAAATGACGCTATGCATTACGGGGCTCCCAGGGGCAGATAAGAGTTGGTCTCTCTCCGAGAATAATTATGAATTTAACAACGATTACTGCCTGATGACATTTTCCCACATCTGCAAAGCTCACTGGAAGGACACAAACCGAGGACAATATTTTCCTGATATAGGGTTTATTACTCAAGTAAGGGTAAAAAAGTATCTGAGTAGAAGGCTACTTGAGTACTGAGTATCATCTGATCTAATATTGTTAAATGATGACATCAAACAGACAAAAATAAGAAGTTATGGGCAAATATTGGTATTTTAAAGACTAAAGGAAAAAATGTAAACAAATAAACAACATAATTACAAAATAACACATTTTAGGCTAAATTTAGACACAAACCGAGTACAATATTTTCCTGATATACAGGGTTTATTTAATTGTGTGAAAATGTAGCACGTTTAAAAAAATACCGCGATAATACCGAAAACCGTGGTAGTTTTGGTCACAATAACCGTGAGGTTACATTTTCACACCGTGACGACCCTACTCCAGAGGATCCTGGCTCAGTATAAGCAGCCATCCTCCACGACTCACTGGGGATGGAGAAGACCGCGTACCCGCTTATCCGAGTCCAGATCGCAGCTTCATGTTCACAGTCTGGTTCTTTGGATCTTTACCCACACCGCAGGACCAAAGGGGAGGATTGGGATGAAGATCTTGTAAATTAGGGTTTAACTCATCTTCATCCAAAGGGTTCAGATGAAGGCAGCTGGACTTCTTTGGTTTCTTGGAGACGTTTAGCTTCTCATCCGAGGTGTGTTGTCAGTTCCAACTGAAACATGGGAGAGTCCGGCTCAAGCTGTAGCTGTCTGTTGTTGTTTAACCAGCAGAAACTACTCCCGAGTACCCCTCCTCTCCAGCCCCTGATGAGTCGTCGTGCTGATCAGATGCAGGAAGGTGTGACCTAGACTGAAACAGCTTAGGAACGAGATCCAAAGCTGCATCATAGGTACTGGAAAGGTGAAATCTAAGCCCCGCCCCTATTTACAGTGGG
>SSNQ01000134.1:386501-387849 GCA_006942095.1 Nothobranchius kuhntae | reverse complement strand
GGGGGGGGTAATGATTAATTCTGATTCTAACGGGTCGCTCTGAGTGTCTCATGCAGGCTGAACATGAGAATAGTCTCCTACACATATCTCCTGCAGTAGCTTCTGATAGAAAACAGACGGTGAAACTCTAGGATAGAAAATCCTGACAGATCTACGTCACCCTGTCACTAACATTCATGCACTCACCCATCTGGACTCACGACGGGGAAGCTGTTGTTGGTTTAGCGTCCAGGAAACAGCAGAGAACGTCTCGGCTAGTAGAAGCTAATGTTAGCATTAGCAGCTCCACCACACAGCAGAACTCCTCCAGGCTTGTTTTATTGGTGGAGATAAAACATCAACGTTGCAGAGCAGACCGAGTCAGTGGTAGAGTTGTGTTGCTGTTAGCCAATCAGAGGCGAGATGTCCAGATATCAGGAAGTAAGACTCAGATCCTGTCGTCTGAAGCTCAGCTCTGATCTGACTCACTTCTAGTTCCTGAAACTGGTGCACCTGTGCTTTGTTTCTCCCAAGTACGACTAACAGGGCATTCATTCCTACCAGAGACCACCGCAGATGTATTGATTAAATAAGTGAACAACTCCGTTAAAAACTAAGTTTTTATCTGAAAGCTCTTAAAGGTTGACTGGAACACGGATGCCCTGGTGTTCAGAGGTGGTACTGCAACAGCAGGATCAAGTTTGGATCTCCAGCTGCTGGGATGTTGGTTCACTGCTGACACGTCACCGTTTCAGAAGGACTCGTTTCTACTAATACGTTTATTTTACAACAGTATTTACCGTTAGAACTTCTGGGCTCAGAATCAGCTGCCAGACGTGTCAAGTCCGCCATTTTACAGTCCCAGGCTCGCCTTGCTGAGCGGACTTTTTAGCACAACGGTGCCCTCTAGTGGCTGGTAGATGTAAACACAAACCCAGCGTCGTGCCCGACAGAATAAAAAACTGATTATTTATCTTTTTTAATATGGTGTTAAAAGGAGAAACTGTTCATCCATTCTGCCCCCCTCTGAACGCCACGCGGAGGTATTATTTATTTTAAAATAGCCTTTTATTAAAATCCTCCATATTCTAACTTTAACTGTCTAACATCCTGCTCTCATTCTGCAGTCAGGACGGTCTCGACTGTGGCTCATGGCTCCTCAGCCCTCACGACCTTCGGCTCGACGCTCTGCTCCGTCCTCCAGCCCATCAGTGCTGGTAATCACAGCTGTGGAGCGTCGTGATTAATGAGCTTATTATCCACGCAGAGCTCACGCTAATCAACACACACATACACACTGAACCACCACAAACACACAGTCAGAGAAATGACTTCCAAATCCAGACCGACAGCTTGGTGATGGACAAAC
>SSNQ01000134.1:371501-381501 GCA_006942095.1 Nothobranchius kuhntae | reverse complement strand
CGGTCAAACTGTACCTAAACACTGACCATTGCTGGACGTTACAAGCCTGAAATGTTCCCTAAAGATCAGAAGGTTGTAGATTAACATCCATCCATCCATGTCCTATATCAACTTATCCGTACAGGGTCGCAGCAGTCTCCGTGCAAGCAGGCAGGGTACACCCTGCACAGGTTGCCAGTCCATCGCAGGGCAACAAACACACACACACTAGCTGGACTACCCTGACAGAACCCACGCATGCACAGGGAGAACATGCTAACCTCAAGCAGAAAGACCCCGTGAGGACGTGAACCATGGATGTAATTTTCACTTTAGAAGTGGGGGGGGGGGGGGACACGGGGTATCTTTACAGTATGCTCTAATGGGAAACCGGCTTCCACACAAACGGTTGTTTTCCGCTTGGTCCTAGAGCTCAACCAGTGTCAATTTAATATAGCGTAATATTGTTTTTGGATGGTAAAACGTGCAGGGGTCAAAACTTGACTTTGGAAAAAGTGGGGGGGACATGTCCCCCCTGTCCCCCCCCAAAATTACGTCCATAACGTGAACCCAGAACCTTCTTGCTGCAAAGCAACATCACCAACCACTGCACCACTGTGCAGACCTGTAGATTATTTAATCCAACTACAACATTTTATGTGCAAAGCCCATTTTTTATACTTCCACAGGTTTGACTGGGAGAGATCCTTTTCCGTGTTAAAGTGACGATGAGGTGTGGGAGAGAGGCATGGTGAGGAGAGGCTGGACCATCTGAACCCTAACCCGGCTTTGATGGGTCAGTGATGAGAACTCAGGTTGGGTCAAGGAGAAGTGGAGTCCTGCATCCGTGTCTCTGACTGTCTCCCGCCTGCAGATTCATTCAGCCTCACACACTCACGGATTATTTCAGCCGTTTGTTCTTAGATCCTCTGATGTTGAATGAAGTTGGTGTGTTGATCACGTTAATTGTGTTTTGTAAGCGGGCCTCGAGTGTTTGGAAAGGCTCCTGTCCAAAAAACTCAGAAAGAGCAACAATAAAAACTGCAGACCAGCGATTGCATTCTTCATGTTTTACTACATTATGACACACACACACACACACAGGTACAGCACAGCCAGGGGGGATGGATGGATGGATGGATGGATGGATGGATGGATGGATGGATGGATGGATGGATGGATAGATAGATCACACACTAGTTTTCTTAATCTGGGACACTTCGTTCAGGTAGGCGATGAATAACTTGGTTCCCTCGATGTAGTTGTATCTGAAAAGGAGAAAAATAATCTGTTCATAAAGAAAAAAGCTGTAAGGAAACAAGTTAAGTATTCTTGTTTAACGGTGCAGAAAAGAAGCATTTACCCCCTTCTGGCCCTCACACACCTGTTACGTCTTCAAAGGTATTGGCCAGACTCGGATTAGGATAGAAATTCAGTCTAGCTACATTTTAGCATCTATATAAACATGAACCAGGTTTATTTATTAAGGACTTTTGTCATAAATCATTACAGAAATCCAAATCCTCTCCTCCAGACAGCGAAGAACTGTGTTCCTCATACGTCACT
The DNA here is from genome assembly GCA_006942095.1 of Nothobranchius kuhntae. NCBI lineage: Eukaryota > Metazoa > Chordata > Actinopteri > Cyprinodontiformes > Nothobranchiidae > Nothobranchius > Nothobranchius kuhntae. The sequence goes on along the minus strand of SSNQ01000134.1, from coordinate 379,956 downwards.
GCAACACGTAAGACACGCACACACACACACACACACACACACACACACACACACACACACACACACACACACACACACACACACACACGCAGCAGTAAAACTGGCAGCACATTATTTATTTATCTGTAGATTACTGAATTATATGGGGACAGATGATGGAGCTAGGACCTGGAGTCAGCTGCGAGCTGCTGGTGGAGCACAGAGATGAAAAGTAAACAAACGGAACTGATTTTGGTTCTGAAGATGAACAGAACCATCCCCGGTGTCCAAATCAGGTCGCAGGTCTTCTGACTCAATCGGTCTAAAACATGCCTGCACCTCCGGTGGTGATATCCAGCTAGCAGTCGGAGATCGGTTGAACGTCTCCGGTAATCCGATATCCGTTCTGGTCGCCGTGTCTCAGAGAAAAACCAAATGTGAGCGACTAGCCGAGGCTTCAGAAGCTACATCTGTCTGATGACACGTTGTTCTGCTATAACGCTAACGCACAAACACCGGAGTCGGGGTTGACCTCCTTGTGGAACGCCACCAGCTGCTCAGGGCTCAGACCAGAAGCTAGTTTCTGTTTTTCCCGCGCCGGTCACAAACATCAGATTTTCTTTTAATTCCAGCCGTGAAAATCCAAAACCCGTTTAATCTGAGGTTTTAGCGCTCCTCTACACGCGCTGTTCAAAGAGAAGCACCTCTATCTCCACCTGTTCCCTGCGTTAACGACACCTGTTTGAACTCCACCTTCTGTAAGTGGTGTCCATGTTGGGGCACTTACACCAGTGATCCTTGTTGCACCTGTAAGTCCGTCTGTTCGCTAGTATTTCAGCTGGAACCACGCAGGTAGGTCACAGGTGAGCATATTTTAGTTTGACTGCTGTTGTCATCACTATCACCTGCTGGCTAAAGACAAGCGTGTTGGTTTTGCTCACGTCTGTGTTTGTTGTTTATCTGCAGTTTTAAGAAATGAATCATGATAAAACTCACTGGATGCACGTCTAGCCTGATTCAAGATGGCCACCACAGCCGCTCAGACTTAGCAAACACATAAATAACCAGAACTCAGCGCGAGGTCTTCCACTCAGTCCGTTTTCTACCTGCAGGCACCTCCTGCAGCGTTTCAGGAGAGGACGCTTCCTTTGGGAACGGACCCAAACAGCCTCGATGACATAATTCTCAACAGGATGCCTTTAGCTCAGTCTCACTGAAAGGTGCTTTCTTCTAGAAAAGACAGGAACGGACGGCGCAGACACTTTAAATCTGATCCACTATCATGTTTTGCTGCTTCTAGTCAAACGGGTTCTCCTGGTGTTTACAGGAAGTCTCTGTGGAACAGACGAAGAACAGATGAGCTGATGTCTAACCTGCTCATTTTCTCGTTCTGGGAGTGCAGTCCATCGTCGAAGCCTCCAATGGGAATCATGATGATGCTCTTTCCTGTCACATCCTGGAAGGTTCTGGCTATAGGGATGGTCCCCCCCTCCCGGATCAGATCAGGATCCACACTGAAAACTGAAGGAGACCAGGTGGGACAACTCAGCTGTTTGTTGTGGAAATGAAGATCACATCCATTTCCTGTGTTTGTTTCTCTGTCATTGCTAATTCCTGCTGGCTTTACTAGTAATCCCATCATACTGAGACAGGAAACAACTTCCCGAGCCACCTCACCAAAACGGGAACAGACCCTCAGAACTGAACAAGGCTACGTCCCAAAACCACAACCCAACTGGTTCATGAGCAAATGAAACGACTAGATGAGGTGTGTTCTGACGCTGAGACACGAATAATAACTCATGACGTGTTTAATTCATGTGAAAGTAAAAATGACATTACTGTGGTTAAAGCAACACATCCCTGCGGTCCTCCGTATAGGAGGCTCTGCCTTCATCAGCACCAGTTCCAGCTTCGGTTGGGATGTTTACGTTGCAAAGGGCTGACTTGTGTTGTAGAGATAAACTGACTGGGTTGAATGACTGGAACTGGATGCGGTGAACGGTGCTGGACGTCCGGCCTTACTGGTGTCTTGTACCTTTATTCACGGCTGCCTTTCCCGCCTCGTAGAGCGGATGCTGGGTGTTCGCCAGCCAAGGCTTGGCTCCAATCACCATAGAGACTTTCAGCTTGTTGGGACTCTTCCTCTTACCAAATACCGAGTGAAGGTAGTCTGTTACCTAAAGCAAAAACAAGAGCACTGTAGAAGAATCTCTGGGAAAGCAAAGGCTCATAAACGTGTTGTACCTGTGTTTTGACCACAGCGGGGTCCATGTTGGGAACCTGTCTGATGGAGAATTTACCCGTAACCTTCGCAGGGATGACGGTCTTAGTGCCGGGGTCAGAGAAGGCCCCTTCGATGCCGTGAATGGAGACGGTGGGGTAGCGCCACATGTGAGCTAGCAGGTCCACCTTTGGAAATGACAAACACTTAGCTGCTGTTGTGATTCAGAGCTTACGACCGGACTAAAACGGTAAAGGTCTGTATTTGATACAGCCCTTTCTAGGGTTCTACAACCCCCCAAGGCACTTTACAACACTACCTTGTTGTTATACATGAGCTGGCTGACACCAGTCTTGTTCTTGTAGTTCTCCAAGTCAAACTCAGTATCCTGGTACATCTTCCATTCTTCATCCGTGAGGGGAGCCACAGCTTCCCGGATCCCAGGAATCTGGATCTTTCCACTGGGGCTGATGAGTGAATCTGGGGGTTGTTGTTGAGAGAGCTGGTATTAGAACGGCCATTGTTCGGATTTGGTTCGTGCTTTTCTACTTTTGGACACAAAGCTGTGAGTTATGATAAAGGAGCTACTTGGTGCAGCATCACGCTGTGACTTTACGTCGGTATGCTGCCAGAGTGGGATTCAGGTGTGGTGATGGGTTTGCTGGAAACCATTCGATCAGTTAATGAAGAAAAGTCTCACTCCTAAAACTAAAGGACTGAGACTTGGATGGTCCCAGCCCAGTACTTAGACTCACCTAGGATGCCAATGAGGTCAGTCATTGGTTCAATAACACTTCCCCCATAAACACCAGAATGCAAGTCCTGTTTAGGTCCTTCTACCTGCAAACACAAACATCCTGTTCCCAAACAGCTGGACTCCTTCCTAACGCCAGCGAAGAGCGGTTTGAATCCAGGCCACGCTAACCTCGGCAAAGAAGTAGCAGTTGCCTCTGGTTCCGTAGGTGAGGGCGGGCCGTCTGCTCAACCAGCCACAGTCAGAAATGATGATGTAGTCCACGTCTGAGAAGAAGGTGTTTCTCTGGGCCAGGATCATAGCATCCAGGCCGTTTGAGCCGGTCTCCTCCATGCCTTCGATGACAAACTTCACATTCACAGGCAAGTCCTGAAAGATCAGAACCACTTCTGTGAAAGTGGCAGCAAGTGGGACTGACACCACCAGGTTTGATGGATTTACTGGGAACACAGGAGTGTTGTAGCTTTTCCAGCTGGTCTGATTGAAACTAGGAATTCTTCTCTTATCCTCTAAAGTAGGCCTTTGTGCTCTGTCTTCCTGCTACATCTGCATATGGTTTTGTTCATCTAAACCATCTTCTGCTGATGACTGACAAATGCACCAGTTTGTCCTGCCTCATATAAAGCTGGAGCATCACCTCTGGAGCTCCAACACTACGGTAGTAACATCTCACCATATGGAGGGCTTGGTAAGCCCCCACAGCGTGGATCCAGGCTAAAACCGGAGCTTTGTTGTCTGATGCTCCTCTTCCATAAAGATGACCTGAAAGTAGAATGGAACAAGTTGCTGTGCAGCATGATGCATGTATGTCACAGCAGAATCTGCTCTGGAACCACACTACTCTGTTGAGGTCAGAGGTCATGAGCTTCTAGACCAGAACGTCTGCTGAGTAAAACCAATACAAAGTCACCAAAAACATCCCGATGATCTCAAAGACTTCTGGGTAAAAACCTGGTGCTCTGACTTTCTGGAAGGTTTGCATCCCGTTCCATCTAGAGTCAGACTAACTCTAAAGCGTCACCATAGCAACAGTGAGATAAGGTGGTGGTAGTGTGATGGGGTGGGATTGATGGTAAATGGTAACTGGCCTGTATTTGTATAGCACATTCTTAAGGTTCTACAACCCCCCAAGGCGCTTCACAACACAATCAGTCATTCACACGCTGGTGGTGATGAGCTACGATGCAGCCACAGCTGCCCTGGGGCGCACTGACCAGGAGAGTCTGTGACTTTGGGAACCAGCTTGTCTGGGGCACACATGACGATCTCAGATTTAGCAGAATCTGTGACGGTTCTGTAAAGGTAACGGTTAAATGACTTTACCGTTGATCTCGGTCAAGTTGTAGGGATCTGTGTTCCAGCCGTCCTCCAGCCTCGCTGGCTGGACATCTACATGACCGTAGACACACACGGTGTGTTTGCTTGTGTCGTTCCCAAACTGAGCTGTCACGACTTTGGGCAACGCCAACATCTGTCCGTTAGGGAGCTGTAGACACAAAGATCAGTGAGCCTCTGCACGATGCCACAATACCACACAATACCACACAATACCACGCAAATACACACAAATACACACAATAACACGCAAATACACACAAATACACACAATACCACGCAAATACACACAAATACACACAATAACACGCAAATACACACAAATACACACAATAACACGCAAATACACACAAATACACACAAATACACACAATAACACGCAATAACATGCAAATACACACAATAACACGCAATACCACGCAAATACACACAAATACACACAATACCACGCAAATACACACAAATACACACAAATACACACAATACCACGCAAATACACACAAATACACACAATAACACGCAAATACACACAAATACACACAATAACACGCAAATACACACAAATACACGCAAATACACACAAATACACACAAATACACACAATACCACGCAAATACACACAAATACACACAATAACACGCAAATACACACAAATACACACAATAACACACAAATACACACAATACCACACAATAACACGCAAATACACACAAATACATGCAAATACACACAAATACACACAATAACACGCAAATACACACAAATACACACAAATACACGCAAATACACACAAATACACACAGCAACACACAATACCACACAATAACACGCAAATACACACAAATACACACAGCAACACACAATAACACACAAATACACGGATATACACACAACAACACACAATAACACACAAATACACAGATCTACACACAAATACACACAAATACACGGATATACACACAACAACACACAATAACACACAAATACACTGATATACATACAAATACACACAAATAACACGGATATACACACAAATACACACAACAACACACAAATACACAGATATACACACAAAAACACACAGCAACACACAATACCACACAATAACACGCAAATACACACCAATACACACAGCAACACACAATACCACACAATAACACGCTAATACACACCAATACACACAGCAACACACAATACCACACAACAACACACAATAACACGCAAATACACACAAATACACACAACAACACACAATAACACACAAATACACACAAATACACGGATATACACACAACAACACACAATAACACACAAATACACGGATATACACACAACAACACACAATAACACACAAATACACGGATATACACACAAATACACACAAATACACACAACAACACACAATAACACACAAATACACTGATATACACACAAATAACACGGATATACACACAAATACACACAACAACACACAATAACACACAAATACACGGATATACACACAAATACACACAAATACACAAAACAACACACAATAACACACAAATACACTGAAATACACACAAATACACACAATACCACGCAAATACACACAAATACACACAATAACACGCAAATACACACAAATACACACAATAACACGCAAATACACACAAATACACACAAATACACACAATAACACGCAATAACACGCAAATACACACAACAACACACAACAACACACAATACCACACAATAACATGCAAATACACACAACAACACACAATACCACGCAAATACACACAAATACACACAATAACACGCAAATACACACAACAACACACAATACCACGCAAATACACACAAATACACACAATAACACGCAAATACACACAAATACACACAATAACACGCAAATACACACAAATACACACAATAACACGCAAATACACACAAATACACACAATACCACGCAAATACACACAATACACGCAAATACACACAAATACACACAATAACACGCAAATACACACAAATACACACAATACCACGCAAATACACACAACAACACACAATAACACACAATAACATGCAAATACACACAAATACACACAACAACACACAATACCACACAATAACATGCAAATACACACAACAACACACAATACCACGCAAATACACACAAATACACACAATAACACGCAAATACACACAATAACACGCAATAACACGCAAATACACACAAATACACACAATAACACGCAAATACACACAAATACACACAATAACACGCAAATACACACAAATACACACAATAACACGCAAATACACACAAATACACACAATAACACGATATACACACAAATACACACAAATAACACGGATATACACACAAATACACTGATATACACACAAATACACACAAATAACACGGATATACACACAAATACACACAACAACACACAAATACACGGATATACACACAAAAACACACAACAACACACAATAACACACAAATACACACAACAACACACAATAACACACAAATACACGGATATACACACAACAACACACAATAACACACAAATACACGGATATACACACAAATACACACAAATACACACAACAACACACAATAACACACAAATACACTGATATACACACAAATACACTGATATACACACAAATAACACGGATATACACACAAATACACACAACAACACACAATAACACACAAATACACGGATATACACACAAATACACACAAATACACACAACAACACACAATAACACACAAATACACGGATATACACACAAATACACACAAATACACAAAACAACACACAATAACACACAAATACACTGATATACACACAACAACACACAAATACACGGATATACACACAAAAACACACAACAACACACAATAACACACAAATACACACAACAACACACAATAACACGGATGTACACGCAATAACACACAAATACACACAAATACACAGAACAACACACAATAACACACAAATACACACAAATACACAGAACAACACACAATAACACATAATACACACAACAACACACAATAACACACAAATACACACAAATAACATGGATATACACACAAATACACACAACAACACACAAATACACGGATATACACGCAATAACACACAAATACACAGAAAAACACACAATAACACATAATACACACAAATATACACAACAACACACAATAACACACAAACACACACAAATACACACAACAACACACAATAACACGGATATACACACAATAACACACAAATACACAGAACAACACACACATACACATAAATACACACAACAACACACAAATATACACATATACACACAAATACATACAAATACACACAATAACACACAAATACACAGAACAACACACAAATACACATAAATACACACAACAACACACAAATATACACATATACACACAAATACACACAATAACACACAATAACACACAATAACATGCAGATAACCACATATACAGGGATATACACACAAATACACACAACAACACACACATACACACAACAACACACAATAACACGCAAACACACACGCAAATATACACAAATACACACAATAACACACAATAACACGCAAATACACACAAATACACACAATAACACACAGGAACACACAAATACACACAATAACATGCAAATACACACAAATACTCACAAATACACACAATGACACACAGGAACACGCAAAAACACACAAATACACAATAACACGCAAATACACACAAATACACAATAATACATAAATACACACAAGTACACACAAATACACACAAATACACAATAATACATAAATACACACAAGTACACACAAATACACACAAATACTCACAAATACACACAATAACACGCAAAAACACACACCGACCTCCTGCTCTCCAATGTCAACTAACTCCACGGTCCCTCCCATCAGCCGTAGCTTCTGAGCCACCACCTCCATCATGTGGTGCAGGTCTGGCCTCTTCAGAACGTTGCTGGAGTCACTTTCAATCGCGACCCAGTCCCTGAGAGCCTGGAACACATGAAACATCACATTCCTGAAAAATCCTCCACACAATCCTGGAATCACAAAACTTACACCTGGAATTATTTATGCCCTGAAAGACGTTCAGTCTT
>SSNQ01000134.1:359985-371412 GCA_006942095.1 Nothobranchius kuhntae | reverse complement strand
AATACATAAATACACACAAATACACACAATAACACGCAAATACACACAAAGACACACAATAACACGCAAACACACACAAATACACACAACAACACACAAATACACGGATAACACACAAAAACACACAACAACACACAATAACACGCAAATACACACAATAACACACAATACCACGCAAATACACACAAATACACACAATAACACGCAAATACACACAAATACACACAATACCACGCAAATACACACAAATACACACAACAACACACAATAACACGCAAACACACACGCAAATATACACAAATACACACAATAACACACAATAACACGCAAATACACACAAATACACACAATAACACACAATAACACACAAATACACACAATACCACGCAAATACACACAAAAACACACAATAACACGCAAATACACACAAATACACACAATAACACACAAATACACACAAATACACACAATAACACACAATAACACACAATAACATGCAGATAACCACATATACACGGACATACACACAAATACACACAAATACACACAACAACACACAATAACACACAAATACACTGATATACACACAAATACACGGATATACACACAAATACACACAAATAACACGGATAACACACAAATACACACAACAACACACAATAACACGCAAATACACCCAAATACACACAATAACACGCAAATACACACAATAACACGCAATAACACGCAAATACACACAAACACACACAAAAACACACAAATACACACAAATACACACAATACCACGCAAATACACACAAATACACACAATAACACGCAAATACACACAACAACACACAATACCACGCAAATACACACAAATACACACAATAACACGCAAATACACACAATAACACGCAATAACACGCAAATACACACAAAAACACACAAACACACACAATAACACGCAAATACACACAAATACACACAACAACACACAATAACACACAAATACACACAAATACACGGATATACACACAACAACACACAATACCACGCAAATACACACAAATACACACAATACCACGCAAATACACACAAATACACACAATAACACTCAAATACACACAACAACACACAAAAACACACAAAAACACGCAAATACACACAAAAACACACAATAACACGCAAATACACACAATAACACACAATAACACGCAAATACACACAAATACACACAAATACACACAATACCACACAATAACATGCAAATACACACAACAACACACAATACCACGCAAATACACACAAATACACACAATAACACGCAAATACACACAACAACACACAATACCACGCAAATACACACAAATACACACAATAACACGCAAATACACACAAATACACACAATAACACGCAAATACACACAAAAACACACAATAACACGCAAATACACACAAATACACACAAATACACACAATACCACGCAAATACACACAAATACACACAATAACACGCAAAAACACACAAATACACACAATAACACGCAAATACACACAACAACACGCAAAAACACACAAAAACACACAATAACACGCAAATACACACAAATACATGCAAATACACACAAAACACACAACAACACACAAATACACACAAATACACACAAATACACACAAATACACACAACAACACACAATAACACACAAATACACGGATATACACACAAATACACACAAATACACACAACAACACACAATAACACACAATAACATGCAAATACACACAACAACACACAATACCACGCAAATACACACAAATACACACAATAACACGCAAATACACACAAATACACACAACAACACACAATAACACACAAATACACACAAATACACGCATATACACACAACAACACACAATAACACACAAATACACGGATATACACACAAATACACACAAATACACACAACAACACACAATAACACACAAATACACTGATATACACACAAATACACTGATATACACACAAATAACACGGATATACACACAAATACACACAACAACACACAATAACACACAAATACACGGATATACACACAAATACACACAAATACACAAAACAACACACAATAACACACAAATACACTGATATACACACAAATACACACAACAACACACAATAACACACAAATACACTGATATACACACAAATACACTGATATACACACAAATACACACAAATAACACGGATATACACACAAATACACTGATATACACACAAATACACACAAATAACACGGATATACACACAAATACACACAACAACACACAAATACACGGATATACACACAAAAACACACAACAACACACAATAACACACAAATACACACAACAACACACAATAACACATAATACACACAAATATACACAAAAACACACAATAACACACAAACACACACAAATAACATGGATATACACACAAATACACACAACAACACACAATAACACGGATACACACACAATAACACACAAACACACACAAATACACACAACAACACACAATAACACACAAATACACAGAACAACACACAAATACACACAAATACACACAAATACACGCAAATACACACAAATACACACAATACCACGCAAATACACACAAATACACACAATAACACGCAAATACACACAAATACACACAAATACACGCAAATACACACAAATACACACAATAACACGCAAATACACACAAATACACACAATACCACGCAAATACACACAAATACACACAATACCACGCAAATACACACAAATACACACAATAACACGCAAATACACACAAATACACACAATAACACGCAAATACACACAAATACACACAATAACACGCAAATACACACAAATACACACAATACCACGCAAATACACACAACAACACACAATAACACACAATAACATGCAAATACACACAAATACACACAACAACACACAATACCACACAATAACATGCAAATACACACAACAACACACAATACCACGCAAATACACACAAATACACACAATAACACGCAAATACACACAAATACACAGAACAACACACAATAACACATAATACACACAACAACACACAATAACACACAAATACACACAAATAACATGGATATACACACAAATACACACAACAACACACAAATACACGGATATACACACAAAAACACACAACAACACACAATAACACGGATATACACGCAATAACACACAAATACACACAAATACACAGAAAAACACACAATAACACATAATACACACAAATATACACAACAACACACAATAACACACAAACACACACAAATACACACAACAACACACAATAACACACAAACACACACAAATACACACAACAACACACAATAACACGGATATACACACAATAACACACAAATACACAGAAAAACACACAATAACACATAATACACACAAATATACACAACAACACACAATAACACACAAGCACACACAAATACACACAACAACACACAATAACACACAAATACACAGAACAACACACAAATACACATAAATACACACAACAACACACAAATATACACATATACACACAAATACATACAAATACACACAATAACACACAATAACATGCAGATAACCACATATACACGGATATACACACAAATACACACAACAACACACAATAACACGCAAACACACACGCAAATATACACAAATACACACAATAACACACAATAACACGCAAATACACACAAATACACACAATAACACACAGGAACACACAAATACACACAATAACATGCAAATACACACAAATACACACAATGACACACAGGAACACGCAAAAACACGCAAATACACACAAATACACAATAATACATAAATACACACAAGTACACACAAATACACACAAATACACAATAATACATAAATACACACAAGTACACACAAATACACAATAATACATAAATACACACAAGTACACACAAATACACACAAATACTCACAAATACACACAATAACACGCAAAAACACACACCGACCTCCTGCTCTCCAATGTCAACTAACTCCACGGTCCCTCCCATCAGCCGTAGCTTCTGAGCCACCACCTCCATCATGTGGTGCAGGTCTGGCCTCTTCAGAACGTTGCTGGAGTCACTTTCAATCGCGACCCAGTCCCTGAGAGCCTGGAACACATGAAACATCACATTCCTGAAAAATCCTCCACACAATCCTGGAATCACAAAACTTACACCTGGAATTATTTATGCCCTGAAAGACGTTCAGTCTTGTTTCTCCAGCTCAGCTCAAACAGAGAAGTACAACGCACCGAGCTGTTAAATGCTGGGGGGTCATAAAGTCCCGCTTGTCCTGAACAACATGCAAGATTCCGATCACATTCCCAAAGGTGTGGATTGTGGTGAAGCTGCTGGGGATCCGATCAGAGTGAGTTCTGTAAAACGTCTTGTTGATGACGTCTTTTCTCGTTCGCCCTTTTTCCTAATCTAGCTTGTAACTACAAAGCTTCTCCTTGGATAGATGCATTCCTGGTTTTCCTGGACCTACCAGGATCACCAGAGCATCCACCAGCATACATGGTGTATTTGTACTTTGATCTAAGCATCATGGAAGGAATGCCAATGCTGGAGTTTCAGGCGGTAAACGGTGACAGGACTGCAGCTTAAGTGATCACGTAAAAGATTCTTACTTTCCTTGGAGAACCTGAATGTGTGTGTGTGAAAACACCTCCGACCTTTTGCAGCTGCGTGATGAGACCGAACCTGCTAGCGTTGTTTTACCTCCACATATTCCTCTTGGTGGCTGTCAACATACTGAGCCATCCGTGTGAACTGGAAGGCTCGGGCAGCAGGAAGCAGCAGCAGGATGAGGAGCAGAGTCTGAGGATTCATCTGATGGAACAGTCAGAAGGTCAGCAGTCAGTCCCAGACATGCTCTCCTGGTCTACCACCCTAACCCCGTCCCACACGAGGGTGATGGAGAAAATCTGGCAGTATTCAGCACAAAAGAGCCGCTCTTGGGTGTCTCACCTTCTCACTGCTGCAGGTGTGTGGGGCCTTCATCTCCTCAGGCAGACCGGCTTTGGCACCCGTGTCATTAGCTGGGTATTTATACACCTCCCCTCACCGGACCCCGACGGGGCCCCGGGGTCACGCTGTCAAACATTTCCTAACCCCAAGCCAAGACTGCAGAGAAATTATAGTTTTTTTGCTGACAGGCACAAAACTTCTGCTCTAATCTGCTGAACTGAGTCAAAGAATGTGCCGAGTGGAGAGGAGGCGGGGGAATAAAGGCAACCCATGAAATTCCTAATATTAACCCCCCCCCCCCGCTCAAAAACACAGAGAAGCTTATCAGGGTCCAGATTAGGCAGGCGTCCCATTGTTCACTCTTTCAAATCATAATCAGGAGACCGGTTCCTTTGAACATGTTAAATCCCGTCACCTTCACAGAAGACATCATGTTCCTGTCCTTGTTCCTCGGGGAGGGGCGAGAGGCCAGAGAGCAGCAGAAAGAAAAGACCCGGGGCAGAAGTGAACAGTCTGAACTGTTGAGTTGGAGAATAAAGTCGACATAAACGTTCCTCAGCACCGCTCCCTTTCATTCGGCTTATCCTCGTGAAAACGTTCCCATGAAGATCAAAAAGAACATCAACTATTTCAGAAGGAATGTTCAAGGCTGCCAGCTGTGCCAGTCTCACTTTACAACACAGTCACCCTAACCCATTCACACCCTGGTGGTGATGAGCTACAAAGTAGCCACAGCTGCCCTGGACACTGACAGAGGCGAGGCTGCTGAGGACAAGCGCCACCGGTCCCTCCAACCACCAGACTGAGTGGGACTCGAACCTGCAACCTTCTGATTACAGGCGAGCACTTACCTCCTGTGCCACTGTCGCCCCTAGGAGGACTCATTTACCCTTCACAGTAAACATTACATGACTTCATATTTGCGTAATCTTTTGTAACGTTGAGGACTTTTTACATTACTGACCTGTTTTACTTTGCTCGTGTGGTTTTCACCCCTCAGTCATGACACCTGATGACAGGTGTGACATGTAGAGCTGTGATCCTACTTGTGTTCTGGGAGAAAATCATTTCTACAAAGCACTGAGCAAACCGACCCGTCTGCAGTCTAGTCCCATCCCGTTTATCTCATCTGTCCGCTCTGGTCCATGCCTGTCACGTTCTTGGGTTAGACAATATGGAAGGGTGGGGGTGGGGGGGTAACATCCACAAAGCGATGCTTCTGATCTCTTTCAGGTCCTCATGGGTGTGTGTGAAAACTGTGTGCAGATTAAACTTGATGCACACAGTTTTCTGCATACTCTTATTATGACATCTGGCTTTAATAAATACGTATGATATCTGAAGACGTGTGGTGATTTGGCTTTGCACCACTTGTGTCATCTACATATTACCTGGTTTTAACCAGAAATATTGAATACATGAATCACTATTGACAGCGGTTGGGCTGGAGGCACAGAGATGCATGTAATCATGAAACATTAAAAATGAAATAAGAATAAAATTTTACCTGCAGAAAATAATTCATCTCAGTTTGTCAGTCAGAGCATAAACAGCCAGACATTTTCCTCCTGATTTAGATCAGCTGAACCGTTCAGCTCCTTTTCCATGCAGCACAGGTGTGCAACGCACCAGGCTAAAGGTCAAAGGTGACAGATCATCTGCTGCTGTGGCCCCCAGACTCTGGACCTCTCTCCCCCTGAGCCTGAGATCAGTGGACTCAGTGGTCTCCTTTAAAAAGCAGCTGAAGACTCACTTGTTCAAGCTGGCTTTTGTATGACCTTCTTCACCTCTCTCTCTTTATTCTGCTCTCCCCACCTATCCCACCTTCCTCAGGATCCACTGGTTTCCCTCTTTCCTGTTCACTCTCTCTCTTCCTTAACATTTTTTAATCACAATTGTCTATTTTTGCTCATTTTAAATATATTTTTAAACATTTTCTAAATCATTTTTTACATTTTTTGTTTTTGTGAAGCGCCTCGTGGTTTTTATCTTGAGAGGTGCTATAGAAATGATATTTTCTTCTGCTTCCATCTGATTCCAGGCAGAGACATCGGACCAACTGGAGGACATCTGGGTGTTTGGGACAGTAACAGCAATGCTTTGGTAAAGGATGAACATCTGAAAGGAAACTGAAGCATCTCCATGCTAGCATGCAGAGAACAGTAGGGCTTACTGCACCATTTTGGTTTTCTTGACGTGGTGTAACATTATTATAAAACACTACACACCCGTACAGTGTAGTGTTGCATAAAAACTTACTTTTTTACAATCATATATTTTTGTTAAATGTGATCTACATGCCTTAAATCAGTGGTGCCCAAGAAAGTCTCTACAACGTTGTCTGTGCAGATTGTTTACCAAGATCATATATGTAACATTTACATGTATAAAATCCCAATTAAACACCCATTAGTATATAATCTAAACTCTGCAAAGTGTGTACTAAATAACTTTTAATGTGTGTGTGTGTGTGTGTGGGTAGGAGCTGGGGTTGGGGGCTTGGGGCCTTTCAGACTATTGCACCCAGACTTTGGAACAGTCTACCTTCAAATCTCCGTCTCTCTAACACTGTAGAGGTCTTTAAAAATCATCTAAAAACTCACCT
The DNA here is from genome assembly GCA_006942095.1 of Nothobranchius kuhntae. Taxonomy (NCBI): domain Eukaryota; kingdom Metazoa; phylum Chordata; class Actinopteri; order Cyprinodontiformes; family Nothobranchiidae; genus Nothobranchius; species Nothobranchius kuhntae. The sequence goes on along the minus strand of SSNQ01000134.1, from coordinate 363,752 downwards.
TTTCATCCAGGCGTTCCCTCCCTAAATGTTCAAAAAGATGGCTTTGTTCACACCTTCACTTTGTTTATACTCATGATTTAATTTTCTATTTTATCACTGCTATTGTTTTTCTGATGTTTTTATTGGTTAGAGGTATTTGCCCTGATCTTTATCGTGTTGTACAGCGCTTAGTGATTTATATCTGTGAAAGGCGCTCTATAAATTAACTTTTACTTACTTACTTACTTGTCCTGGACCCTGCCAAGGGGGGGATAAAAAGTTGGGAACCCTAAACCCTCCTGCCGCTCCAAAAGATAAATACTTTAATAAATACAGGATCCGTCAAGTAATCAATGCACATTATTGGTCAATAATTACCAACTACAGGGGAAATGAGAAAATGTTGGGTGTCGAGGGCTGCACGAACGAACCACGTGACCGCGTGCCAACTCTTAGGACCGGATGTGACGTTTTTTATTTATAATTTTTAAAATTGGTCAAAGGACTTCTGTGAACCATAACGTGTAATACGTGCGATCTACACTGTAGATTAAATAATCTGCCCATAAACATGTAGGGAGGAGTCTGGATGTGAAAAATAATCCTTGTTTTTACGCGGGAGGTGAAAGGTCAAAACAAAATGGCCGAACACCGATGAGGGACAGATGCTGAGGATTAAACAGATTTTGTAAAACGTCATAAAGTGGTGTGATGTTTAGGTTAAACCGATCACTGAACGATACTGTGTCCTGCCCGTTAATGTCCACGGACGTTTTTAAACATGTTTAACGGTAACGGCGGCGGAGGACAACCGGACGAGGGAAGCCAGAGCGGCTAGCGCCCAGCTGCTAGCTTAATTTATGTCCAATCTTCATTTAACCTTTTAGAAAACGGACTTGTGACGTTTCTCCTAGACCTGGGGTGTCCGTGCGTGTCACTGCGGCACGTGCACGACGTGTGTGTGTTCTGCGTTAGAGTTCGACTCGGCTCGGCTAGCTGCAGTCAGGACCCAACAACCGGCAGCAGGATGAACAGGAAGAAGGATAAAGGCTTCGAGAGCCCGCGACCCTTTAAACTATAAGTATCTTCCATCATTTATCTTCTCAATTCCACTTTTAAGCCACATCAGCTCGTTCGGTAAAACCGCACATGAACGCATCCTGCGTGTCGTTCGTGACGCATTAATACGCTATTTTGGTTCTACGACCCAGCAGGTGGTGTGTATCAACAACATCAACTTTCAAAGGAAGTCTGTCATAGTAAGTGCGTTAGACGTCCCATACGTCACTTCCCTTTTGTTATTCGTGTCAAACCAGGTAGTTTTGAGCTGTTCACGCTGAGTCTGAGGACACCTCTTATGTTCTGACCTGAGCTCTAAGGACTGTTCTACCCTTCAGCTGAGAGTCCATTAGAAACAACCCTCTGATGCCTTGTTCTATAGAAATTTGTCAGTTTAATATTTGGCGTGTTTTCACACGGCTGAAGCAACATTGTTGACGTCCTGTTGTTGGTAAACAAACAAGAAGGACTTATTGTTGAGAGGGTGCTATTTATTCTTTTATTTTTGAAGTGTCATGGTTCACAGAGGTGAAAGTGAGCTGATCCTTTTCCTGTGACCTGTTAGGTGACACACAGACATCAGCTTTCACTAATGCCTTTCCCTGGCTGTCCTTCAGGGCTACGTGGAGCTCACCATCATCCCCACGGTGGTCAACCTGAACAGGATCAAGCTAAACAGTAAACAGTGTCGCATCTACAGGGTCCGTGTCAACGAGCTGGAAGCCCCGTTCATTTACAATGACCCTACGCTGGAGGTGTGCCACAGTGAATCCAAGCAGTGAGTGTTCCTCCATGTGCTCCTTGAGACAGTTGTGCAGTTGATCTGTCTTTTTTTAACCAGAGCCCTCCACCCTGGTCCTGGATGGCGACCTCAACCGCAGCCAGTGTTGCCAGATGTACGATAATTATCGTATTTGTACCATAATTTTGGGCTCTGTACGATGTACGATCAATAGTTTCAAAAATCCTCAAATATACGATAATTTCACATTGCATCTAGTAACACCGTCTTTTGCTGTGGCTTTCCCAAGTCCATTACATAATTTTAAACTGTTCTGAAGTCAGATTTCACCTCAGTGCTTACAGGTTTATGCTATTGTGTCTATTACAAAAACTGACTCTGGAACTAGGTGAGTACGCTGCTTTGTCATTTATTGGGTCAGTTTTTCCACTGCTGTGATGTTTTGTCGCGTGCGTTTAACCTATGTAGAAATGACATAAATAGGACTGCGCAAATGTGCATGTTGTGTCAATGCGTTGAGGTCGGAGTGGTGCCGACACACTCTGCACGTTTATAGGCATTATATTACTGGTTTTAAAGATGTTTATTTAAACAGGGCAATATAAAACACCTTCTTTGTTATATTATGTTGGAGTGAGAAGTTGTTTATAGAATGTTACTATCAAATTTATAATGTACGATAATTTGTACTGAAAAACGATAATTTAGGCCTCTCTGTACGATATTGTGGGATTTTGGATCTGGCAACACTGACCGCAGCAAATGATCTGTCACCACCAGGTAGTGGTGAGTTGGCGGCTCTGCCCTCTCTTCACCCGAGTGTCCAAGACATGCGGCCTCAGGTCAGATGAAACGACAACAAAGTCGATCATCGAGCTGCGGCCTAAGGTATCCTGGTGCCAAGAGCACATACGGACACCTTTACGGCTGAACATGGTGTTCATTATGGATGATCCATGATGAGCACAGAAGTCCAGTAACGAAACACCACTCGGGGGGCCGTTCCTCCCAACCACACCTCTCCAGGTCTCACTGTCAATCAATCAATCAAAGCTTTATTTATAAAGCGCCTTCCGCAACCCTGTCAGGAAGCCCAAAGCGCTGAACATGGTACAGTTAAGTAAATATATTGAATAAATCAACAATAAAAGAAATTCAAATTACAAAGTACAAAATGGAAATTACAAGATAGATGAAGCAGTCCGGTAAAGGACAAATGTGTGAAACACATTTGGATTGAGTGGATGGATTGAGTGTACCAATGAAAACTGTCGTTGCCCACGTGAGCGTTAAAGTCCCCCAGCAGAACCAGAACCAGAAGGAGCGCTTTCCAGCACCTCCTCCAAGGTCTCCAAAAAGGGTGGGTAGTCTGAACTGTAGTTTGGTGCATAAGCACAGACCACAGTCAGAACCCCCACCCCACCCCGCACACACACACACACACACTCATGAAGGGAGGCTGCCCTCTGGTTCACCGGGGTAAACCCCAACACGCAGGCACCAAGATGGGGCAACTAGTATGCCCACCCCGGCTCTACGCCTCTCAACGGGGGCAACTCCAGAGTGGTAGGAAGTCCAGCCCCTCTCATGGAAACTGGCTCCGGAGCCAGAGCCGTGCGTTGAGGTTTTTCCAGCTACATCTAGTCAGAACCGCTCTACCTCACCCACCAGCTCAGGCTCCTTCCCCACCAGGGAGGTGACATTCCACATACCAAGATCCAGCTTTTGTAGCTGAGGATCAGACCACCAAGGTCCCTGTCTTCGGCTACCACCCTACACACAATGCACCTGACCGCTTAGGCCCCTCCCACGAGTGCTGAGGCCACATAAGCGGGGACCCAAGTCTCCTCTTCGGGCTCACTGGGTAAAAGCCCGGGCACCAGGCGCTCGCCAACGCTCCCCAACTCCTGGCCTGGCTCCAGAGGCGGCCCGTCCGGGCGAGGGAACACTGTTTCCAGCAGGGACCTGACAGAATGGAGCCATCCTA
>SSNQ01000134.1:324659-336203 GCA_006942095.1 Nothobranchius kuhntae | reverse complement strand
TGGTGCTGAGGGTGGTGGAGGGGAAGCTTGGTCAGTGTCTGTGTATAGTATGATTTCACCACTGTGATGAAAGGGTGAAAGCTCCTCTGGCAAAGATAAACCTCAATGGTTTTATGTCTGCTGACTGTCTCTCCTAACTAACTCCTCTCCCAACTAACTCTACAAACTGACTCTACTCCTAACTGACTCCTCTTCTAACTGTACTCCTCTCTTAACTGACTCATCTCCTAACTGACTTCTCTCCTGACTAGCTCCTCTCCTAACTGACTCTTCTTCTGACTGAATCCTCTCCTAACTAGCTCCTCTGCTAACTGAGTCCTCTCCTGACTAGCTCCTCTCCTGACTAGCTCCTCTCCTACCGAGCTCCTCTCCTATCTAGCTCCTCTCCTAACATACGCTTCTCCTAGCTGACTCTTCTCCTAACTTACTCTTCTACTGACTCCTCTCCTGACTAGCTCCTCTCCTAACTGGCTCTTCTCCTAACTGACTCCTCTCCTAACTGACTCCTCTCCTAACTAACTCTACTCCTAACTGACTCTACTCCTAACTGACTCTTCTCCTAACTTACTCTTCTACTGACTCCTCTCCTAACTGGCTCTTCTCCTAACTGACTCCTCTCCTAACTGACTCCTCTCCTAACTAACTCTACTCCTAACTAACTCTACTCCTAACTGACTCTTCTCCTAACTGACTCCTCTCCTAACTAACTCTACTCCTAACTGACTCTACTCCTAACTGACTCTTCTCCTAACTTACTCTTCTACTGACTCCTCTCCTGACTAGCTCCTCTCCTAACTGGCTCTTCTCCTAACTGACTCCTCTTCTAACTGTACTCCTCTCTTAACTGACTCGTCTCCTGACTAGCTCCTCTCTTAACTGACTCTTCCTAACTGACTCTTCTCCTAACTAACTCTTCTCCTAACTGACTCTTCCTAACTGACTCTTCTCCTAACTGACTTCTCTCCTGACTAGCTCCTCTCCTAACTGGCTCTTCTCCTAACTGACTCCTCTCCTAACTAACGCTACTCCTAACTGACTCTACCCCTAACTGACTCATCTCCTAACTAACTCTACTCCTAACTGACTCTACTCCTAACTGACTCCTCTTCTAACTGTACTCCTCTCTTAACTGACTCATCTCCTGACTAGCTCCTCTCTTAACTGACTCTTCTCCTGACTAGCTCCTCTCTTAACTGACTCTTCTTAACTGACTCTTCTCCTAACTGACTTCTCTCCTGACTGACTCTTCTCCTGACTAGCTCCTCTCCTAACTGACTCTTCTTCTGACTGAATCCTCTCCTAACTAGCTCCTCTGCTAACTGAGTCCTCTCCTGACTAGCTCCTCTCCTGACTAGCTCCTCTCCTACCGAGCTCCTCTCCTATCTAGCTCCTCTCCTAACATACGCTTCTCCTAGCTGACTCTTCTCTTAACTTACTCTTCTACTGACTCCTCTCCTGACTAGCTCCTCTCCTAACTGGCTCTTCTCCTAACTGACTCCTCTCCTAACTAACTCTACTCCTAACTGACTCTTCTCCTAACTGACTCCTCTCCTAACTAACTCTACTCCTAACTGACTCTACTCCTAACTAACTCTTCTCCTAACTGACTCTTCTCCTAACTGACTTCTCTCCTGACTGGCTCCTCTCCTAACTGACTCTTCTTCTGACTAGCTCCTCTCCTAACTGGCTCTTCTCCTAACTGACTCTTCTCCTAACTGACTCTTCTCCTAACTGACTCCTCTCCTAACTAACTCTACTCCTAACTAACTCTTCTCCTAACTGACTCTTCTCCTAACTGACTTCTCTCCTGACTAGCTCCTCTCCTAACTGACTCTTCTTCTGACTAGCTCCTCTCCTAACTGGCTCTTCTCCTAACTGACTCCTCTCCTAACTAACTCTACTCCTAACTAACTCTACTCCTAACTGACTCTACTCCTAACTGACTCCTCTCCTAACTGACTCAGACACATTTGTGTGTTTGGACCACTGCTCTGTGCCTTCTCCCAGAACAAATGAGCTCTGAGCTCTACCATCCACTCGTTCCGTCTACGGTGAATCCACGTGCAGAGCTTAAGGGCTGTCGTTCTCTAGACTAAAACCTCTTTCATACTCGTCTGTCTGCTGCAGCACGGAGACACGTGATGCTGGGACACAGATGCTCTGGGACAGGCCCGCAGAGGCTGATGGAGACGTGGCTAATTTTTACTGTCAAAACCCATGAAGAGTGCTAGCCTGTGATTGGTCAGAACATCACTTCCTGTAAATTCATCAACAGCGCTGCCATTAAAAACAGTAGCAAAGATGTCTAGCAGCAGAGGAACTTCCAGAAGAAGTCTGATAATACGAACATGTATACGTCCTTAAATAAAGAAGCCAGGCTGCACAGCAGACGTTTCATTCATAGAAGGAATTGACCGCAAACATGGATTTGGAGGTGCTGCTGATGAGGAGAATGAGGAACAAACCCTAACCCTGTTTAAATGTCTGAGAAATAAAAATAAACACACTAAAGTAAATATACTACTGTTGACCAGAGACGTGTCTTCAGTGGTGGCTGAAGCCCTCCAGAAAAACGCCTCCTAATGTCCTGGCGGGGAACTGCTTACCCTCCCCAGGAGGAAAACTTTTCTCAGCAGCTGTGCGCCGTCGCTGACGGAGACGTCAGAGAAGGTTTCACACGCTCTGCTGGTGTTGTTGGGCCTCAGCGCTAACCCTGATTCTAGAGGGCTCTGCTTTATAACGTGGAGAGTCTGGGTCGGTAGCGGGTTCCTTCTCCTCTGGAGGGAGGTGCAGCTCAGGCAGCAGCAGCAGGAGGAGGTTCCTCCTCCTGCTGCTGCTGTTGCTACTTCATCCTCTGTTGGTGAAGAAGATGATCCTCCTCCAGCTGGGCGCATTTGACCTCTGGGATGGTTATAAAGCACCATCTTGCCACCAGCCAAGGAAGGTGAGCTGGCTTCTGACCTGCTGCAGACCTGCTGCAGAGTCCTCTCTGAGCTGTGAGAACTCTCTAAAGAGCGAGTTTGGCTGCCGGTCCAGGACCACGTGGTAGCTCATCATTCTGTTGCTGCTGGGAACCATTTAGTTGCTGGAAGAACTTCAGTCAGACTGCTGGAGACCATCTGCTGCAGCTGAACTCTAACGACCTGAATAAATACTGCAGCACGTCCCAGAGCTCGCTGAGGGAACGTTAAAATAATCAGTCGCTGCTGCGCTGGATTATCTGCTTTTATGTTGGGAATCCAGACTTTTCTCTGCTCAGAACCAACCTTCAGACTCAGTAGAGTTCATCAGGTAATGCAACATCTGAGTGGTTCAGGCTGTTTACTCAGAAAGGTCCCTGTTGGTGTGAAGGATCAACGTTAGTCATTCTTAGATTCAAGTTTCATCGACCAAACAACAAAACCCGGTGAAGAGCTAGAAAAAAACAAGGACTAGCGTGTTTCTGAGTCCACGTGTCCTCAGGAGGTCGGCATCCGTCCTCCAGCCTGGACCTGGAGGTGTCAGAAACAAAAGTTCATAAAGTCCAAACAGTCTACAGATCCGACCTGGTCTCCGTCCTGATGTCTAGTTTCACGGTTTACCAAAGGAACGAAGAGTTGGATCCAACGTTACTATTCCAGCCTTCTGGTTAACCCCCCCAGTTATGGTGGTACCACAGAACTGTTACGGTGTGTTCACTGACCAGGAAGCCAAACTGGGTTTATATGAGACAGCCCAGTGGGTTAGGGTTGTAATGGTTCCAGTCTAGAGAGCATGATGGTCTCCTGAGGAGCACAGCGATGAGCCTGGTGTTGACTCCACCCCTGTAGTCGTGCGTGTTCTGGGTGAGCGTCTCGGATGAAACGAGCTTCCTGACTCTGTCCATCATTCCTAAAACCTGAGAGCCCAGGCCCAGGCCCGGTTCCTGTCTCCTATTGTGTACTCGGGTTTCATTGTTTCTTTTACTTCCAGGGGGTCGCGTGTACTTTAGAGCTAGCAAACCCGGCCATAGAGCTGCTCCGTGCCAACACAAATACCCACGGCCTCACAAACCCAATAAGAATCAGTTCACAGCTTCCTGGCGAGCGCGGAGCTCTTGTTGCAGCGAGGAGGCGGGAGGACGGCTGTTTGTTGGCCAGCGTAGCGAGGGACGCTGCTGCCAGTTTAAACACTGGGAGACCAGTGTGGTCAACTTAAATACCACCTTAAGAAAATGTGCTGGTTGTTCTTGTCTCCGCTGCACCCCCACACACTCTCACAGGATGATGTTTCAGCAGCTGAAGGTCAGTCCTGTACCACCGCTGCTGCTAATTTATTACAGCCATGTTCTGGAGCCACAGTCAGCCCCCCCACCGTCTGGCGCCTCGTCGCCTGGACCGTCATCTTCAGCAGCATTCTGCTCCATGCTGCTGGTCCTCTGACAGAGGACACATTGTGTGCTTTGGTATTGTCTCAGTGGGAATGTAAAAGTGGAGTATTTACTGTATGAAACCAGAACTGGGCCTCACCACGTCCTCTTGGTCCCACCACTTTACGTAGGAACGTCCCACGACTGGCGGCTGCGCTGCGACGCCGTGAACCTCTACTACACGCTGTTCGGTCTGACCCGGCCGTCCTGCCTGCCGCTGCCAGAGCTGGGCCTGGTGCTCAACCTGAAGGAGAAGAAAGCTGTCCTCAACCCCACCATCAAGACCGAGCTCGGAGTCGGCGTCGTCATGGAGACACCTGCCAGCATCGGCATCCACGGAGTGGGCATGAGCTACTCATCCGTGAGTGGCTGTTAGAGGGACTGTGTGTGTGCGTGTATACCTGTGTGTGTGTGTGTGTGTGTGTGTGTGTCCAATATCATGTCAGGATCTTTTTACAGTAAAATTATTGGATGGTTTTATCTTCCCGACTCCATTCGCTATGGAGCGACGGCGGCACTGGAGTTAAGTGCTCACCCCGTAGTCAGAAGGTTGCAGGTTCGAGCCCCGCTCAGTCTGTCTCTGTCATTGTGCCCTTGGGCAAGACACTTAACCCCCTTGCTTGCTGGTGGTGGTCGGAGGGACCGGTGCCCGTGTACGGCAGCCTTGCTTCTGTCAGTGTGCAATAATCAGATTTTATGTGACTCCCATAAAATGCAAGTTCCTGATCAGAAACGGGACGGCTCGTTAGCGAATGTAAAAGCTGGCGCTCGTTAACGAGGCGTCATTTATGAAGTCGGGTAGTCTAAATGAGGCGGGGAGGCTCTGCTGTTGCACACGTGGGCGTTGTTTTACTCAGCAACCAGAATGGCAGCGCTCTGAGCCTCAGGCATTTAAGTCTATAAAAGTGTAGCATCTATGCTAGCATGCAGGCAGCAGAAGGTCAAATCGTAAACGACATCCTTACACTGACGAGTGTTTTATTTTAATACATTTATGCCAGTTGTAGCTGGATCTGGCCTGTACCCTCGTGTGTGCGACGTTCTGTCTGTCCTCTAAAGGTCGTCTCTGCTGCTCCAAAGTTAACCGCTTTAGCATTAGCAGTGGTAGAGTCATGTTGATGTTAGCCAATCAGAGGGGAGATGTCCAAAAATCAGGAAATACGACTCCATGTCTTGCCATCTAAAGCTCCTCCCTGCTCTGGCTCACTTCTACCTCCTGAAACAGTAGCGCCAGAGCTTTCCCCACAGAGATCCACTCACAAGGCCGTCGGTTCTACTAGAGACCGCTGCAGGTGTCGGGCCTGGTCCTAACATGGAAGCCTGTTTGGGTCATCTGTGTGGAATAAGAGAACTTCCACAGTACGTCAGAGATGTGAACTCGACTCCTGAGGCTGGCATCTGGAAGACGGCGCTTCAGAGCAATCAGGTGATGTTCCAGCTCCTGATGAGTGGACTCGGCTCCTGAACGCCAGTAGTGATGTCAGGAACAAGCTTCGTGGTGGTCTGGGTTTCCTCTCATGCTGGTCAGTGATCATGCTCCAGCTGGTGGGATGGGTGTAGTTGTGGTCCCGGCATCTGCTGCCCGGTATTTGGCTGAACCTTGATGCTATGACATCACCCAGAATCCCCAGAGAAGCACACAGATCTGATGATCAGACTGACACAAGTCCTCAGAACCACCTTAATGTTTTGGTTTGGGATGATTTCTGGGTTAGGCTGCCTGGTTCAGGAGTCACATCTTCAGTGGAACCGTGTGTGTTCTCGCTCAGGTGGACGAGGAGCCAGATCCCATTTCTCTGGGGGTGTGTGGGGTCGGCCAGCCCCCTCAGGGCCTGAAGAGGAAAGCAGAGACTCCACTGGGGTCTCCTCCAGAACCAGGACAAGTCCTCCAGCCGCAGGATGAGGATGGAAGAGGGAGCCGCTACAAGATCAGGGTGAGAATACTGTTTGTTCTTGATGGGTCCTGCTAGGACCTACTGGGTCCTGCTGGGTTTTACTGGGACCTCCTGAGACCTACTGGGTCCTGATGTCTGTTTTGTTCCAGTTCAACACCATGGAGGATGAAGATATAGATATGGAGACTGTCCATGACAGTCAGGCTTTCATTCACCAACATCTAACTCTATTAGAGAGGCCCTCTACACCTGGTAAACACACGCGCACACACACACACACACACACACACACACACACACATGACATGAGTCTAATAACTGATAAATGATTATGGGTCATGAATGAATCGGTTATGATGTCATTCACCTGCAGCATAAACGTGATTAATAAATTGGCCCGTTATGGACGTTATAAACTAGACGGAAGGCCAGCTGCTGCAGGTTTTCAGCATCTGTTCACATCTGCAGAGCAGCTTCCTCCCACAGCCTGGGGTCTGAACGAGGAAACAGACGTTTTACTTTGTTAAATCTTCCTACACGTTTTTCAGATATCTGACATTTTCTATTCTCTGGTGAAATAAACTCGTATGAAATAGTCGTGACGCATCAAGATATCGAATCGTGAGACTAGTGAAGACTCGCGTCTCTAACTGTAGGTGAGCTCTGTTGGAGGTTTATTCTGCCTGGATCCAGAAGGGTTCCTGAGCCTTTAGATGGTTTCTCAGTCTACGCTGTTTGACAGACAGAAACGAACTTTAGCACCAGATGTTCATGTGTACCGTTTCATCTGCACAGCGGCTTTAGTCGGGAGTTGGGAAACCATCCAGAGTTCACGTTACGGAGGCTGCAGGCAGTGGCTTACGTCAGCAGGGGGCGGAGTTTAGCTGTTTATCGCTGGTGAATTATAAATCATTCACGTTTAGATTCTCCTCTCTCAGGTAAAGAGCCGCCGTTGGTGGAACAGGCGCTGCTCGCCATGCCCGCCACTCCTGTTCTGCCCTTTTCCAAGGAGATGGCGTCCTCGGCCTCCAAGCACGGCGGAGACCACGGCCACCACCACCACCACCACCACCACCACGAGCACAAGAAGAAGAAGAAAAAGCACAAGCACAAACACAAGCATAAGCACAAGCATGACAGTAAGGACAAGGACAACCCTCTTGTCTACAGCAACAGCCCAGCTAGCGGCAGGTCCCTGCGCTCGCCGTCTCTGTCCGACTGAACATCTGGACAGGTTCAGCTTCCAGCTGCTGTCAGTTCAGATCAGGCCAGCTGAGCACATGTGTGAGACAGGTGCTGGTTTGAGTCCTTGGAGACGTGTGTCTGTCCACGTCTGATGCAGCTGTATCGTTTTCATTCCTCAGAGACACTTTGGACAACACGGCCGTTGGTCCTTCATCCTCGGATCTACGTGTTCCTCAGCAGACATGTCACCCAGACATACTGTGCCTTCCTGCACCCCCCCAGAGACACTTCAGTCCCAGCATCCGGCGGCTCTGAGGTCCAGGCCTCTGGAACGTCTGAACCCGTGTTTGTTGTAGTGTTGTAGCTCTTTCGTCTTCTGATGTCTGAGTAGATGGAGTCCAGATCCACAGCAGCTACTAGATGGTTTTAACAGAAGAGCGAGTCGGCACCATTCAGTCCATCCTTTAGATAAGCAGAAGGTCCTGAGCCTTCTTTGAGTTGCTGCTGGACACCAATCTGAGGGCCGTCACCATCACCTGTAGCAACATGAAGAATTCAAATAAAGCCTTTCTAACTGCTTGTTTTAAAATGACTTCACACTGGTTGTATTTCCTGTTTAACGCTGGTTGGAGCGCCTCTGAGCACCCTCATCATCCACAGGTCGCACTTTAACCTGGGTCAAAGGGATTTGGAAGCAGATGTTATTTTTAGATTAGTGACTTGAGGCCTTCAAGAGGAGGATGAGTTGAAGGCAGCAGCTGTATGGTCCTGGTCCTGCTGCTGCACAAGTCCACCAGACCTCCACCGAAGAACACCTCAGTTGATTTATAAAGCGCCAGACCACAGCAAGGCAAACGTTCCAGCTGAGGGTACTTATCAGTAAAAGTTCCTATATAAGGAACCCAGCAGGTCGCATCGAGTCACTGACTTGTGTCAGAGTCTTTGCAGCAATCCTCATACTAAGCAAGCATGCAGCGACAGTGGAGAGGAAAACTCCCTTTTAACAGGAAGAAACCTCCAGAGGATCCTGGCTCAGTATAAGCAGCCATCCACCATGACACACACACACACACACACACACACATTTTGCTGAGCTTAAGCACGGTTTTAGTAAGGATGAGCCCCCTGAGCTGCATTGGGCGTTTCCTGTGAAGGTCCTTGGGACGACTGCTCCTGATTTGGTGCGTTATAAATATGCTGAACTGAATTAGACCAGTAAGCCAACCTCCGGTCCTTTTTAAAGGCTCATTATCTAATGCCACACGTAAAGAGAAGTAACACTATGAACGAGACCATCACCATTGGTGAAGGGCCATGGATGTAGTTTTTTGGGGGGGACAGGGTGGGACATGTCCCCCCCACTTAAAGTCCATTTTTGTCCCCTTCACTTTTTACCATTGATGGACTGGCTCTCTGTCCAGGGTGTACCCCGCCTACTTGCCCGCTGACAGCTGGAGATGGGCACCTGTCTGGAGATGACTAGAGTGAACTACTTCCTGTCTGGAGATGACTAGAGTGAACGTTACTTCCTGTCTGGAGATGACTATAGTGAACTACTTCCTGTCTGGAGATGACTAGAGTGAATGTTCCTGTCTGGAGATGACTAGAGTGAACGTTACTTCCTATCTGGAGATGACTAGAGTGAACTACTTCCTGTCTGGAGATGACTAGAGTGAACGTTACTTCCTGTCTGGAGAGGACTAGAGTGAATGTTACTTCCTGTCTGGAGATGACTAGAGTGAATGTTCCTGTCTAGAGATGACTAGAGTGAACATTACTTCCTGTCTGGAGATGACTAGAGTGAATGTTACTTCCTGTCTGGAGAGGACTAGAGTGAACGTTACTTCCTGTCTGGAGATGACTAGAGTGAACGTTACTTCCTGTCTGGAGTGAACGCTACTTCCTGTCTGGAGAGGACTAGAGTGAATGTTACTTCCTGCCTGGAGATGATTAGAGTGAACGCTACTTCCTGTCTGGAGAGGACTAGAGTGAATGTTACTTCCTGTCTGGAGATGATTAGAGTGAACGTTACTTCCTGTCTGGAGAGGACTAGAGTGAATGTTACTTCCTGTCTGGAGATGACTAGAGTGAATGTAACTTCCTGCCTGGAGATGATTAGAGTGAACGTTACTTCCTGTCTGGAGAGGACTAGAGTGAATGTTACTTCCTGTCTGGAGAGGACTAGAGTGAATGTTACTTCCTGCCTGGAGATGATTAGAGTGAACGTTACTTCCTGTCTGGAGAGGACTAGAGTGAATGTTACTTCCTGCCTGGAGATGATTAGAGTGAATGTTACTTCCTGCCTGGAGATGATTAGAGTGAATGTTACTTCCTGTCTGGAGAGGACTAGAGTGAATGTTACTTCCTGCCTGGAGATGATTAGAGTGAACGTTACTTCCTGTCTGGAGAGGACTAGAGTGAATGTTACTTCCTGCCTGGAGATGATTAGAGTGAATGTTACTTCCTGTCTGGAGAGGACTAGAGTGAACGTTACTTCCTGTCTGGAGAACTAGGGTTTTGTCTGATTTCTGACTTTTTAGCTCTGGAGAACTAGGGTTTTGTCTGATTTCTGACTTTTTAGCTCACTGGTTCAGGACATTTGGATCAAACTAAAATAAATGGAATAAAACATCCAAACCCAGTTTTAGTCTTTTGGAAAAACAGGAAAGTGCAGACTGGTTCCATTGGGTGCTGCTAACTGGGAGACTCCCACCAGTCTGAACCACGGACCTCCCCCCTTCTCCTTCTCCTCCCCCTGCCCCTGCTTTCTTTAACGGCCCTCCTCTCCGGTGGTCTCAGTCTCCTCAGGACCAGGACAGCTGTCAGACCTGCAGGACAACATGCTGCTACAGAACCTGGTACGGTGAGATCCGCGCGCGGCGCGCATGCATGCGCTTCCCGGTTCCGGTCATGAGCTGCACGAGGTCACCTGGATACGGGTCCAGGTGTTCATGAAAGAACCGTCGCAGCTGGTCTAATACCAGTTCGTTGCTGTCCTTCTCCCAGTTCGTGTGGATGCTGTGTGGGTCGGACCTGTGCTGGGGGGTGGTGTTCGGTCGCCCCAGGCGGTCTGGAGAGGACGGGACCTCAGCCAGGACCGACTGTGAGTAACCTGCAGGTGTGTTTCACGTCACCTGCTCCACATCCACACACCAGGGGGCGCTAAAGAATGCTACAAGCTCAAACTGCAGCTGCGTAATGACGTAACCAACAGCTGGAATAGGTGATGAGTACCAGGTGACATGGTGGCAGAAACATGATGGATACTCGGCCCAGTGACTCAGCTGGGTTCTGGATCTGGTTTACATACACGTGACTCCTGGTTCTGGTTCTGGTTCTAGACATCTGAAACCAGAACCAGGCTGGAATGGGCCTCTTCCACAGCTCAGGTTGGGATTTGAAAGTGTTAGTGATGGCTGCATTCCATTCAGAAGTTCTCCCTCCCCTCACCCCGACTCTCCACCGGACGCGTACGTGTGGCGTAACGTCCGGGTAACGCGCAGCTAACAGCCGCCGTTATAGTCGCTGGGTGTGTGTCCACCAGGTGTGTGTCCACCAGGTGTGTGTACACCAGGTGTGTGTCCACCAGGTGTGTGTCCACCAGGTGTGTGTCCACCAGGTGTGTGTACACCAGGTGTGTGTCCACCAGGTGTGTGTCCACCAGGTGTGTGTCCACCAGGTGTGTGTACACCAGGTGTGTGTCCACCAGGTGTGTGTCCACCAGGTGTGTGTCCACCAGGTGTGTGTACACCAGGTGTGTGTCCACCAGGTGTGTGTCCACCAGGTGTGTGTCCACCAGGTGTGTGTACACCAGGTGTGTGTCCACCAGGTGTGTGTCCACCAGGTGTGTGTCCACCAGGTGTGTGTACACCAGGTGTGTGTCCACCAGGTGTGTGTCCACCAGGTGTGTGTCCACCAGGTGTGTGTACACCAGGTGTGTGTCCACCAGGTGTGTGTCCACCAGGTGTGTGTCCACCAGGTGTGTGTACACCAGGTGTGTGTCCACCAGGTGTGTGTCCACCAGGTGTGTGTCCACCAGGTGTGTGTACACCAGGTGTGTGTCCACCAGGTGTGTGT